>WEKY01046858.1:0-17693 GCA_013390045.1 Picathartes gymnocephalus
TCCCTGCTGTGCTGAGGAGCCCAATTCATTTAAAACCTTCTCAGGCAAATCACACAGAGGGAAAAGTGCTTCGGGGAACACAGCAGAGTCTCAAACTCACAGCAATTCTGTTAAATCCAGCTGTTTGTACCAGTTCTTGTCGCTGCCCTTGGGGATCGAGGCTTCTAAGCAGTCCGGCTAAATGGTCCATGATAAAATAATTTCCGTTTCATTTTTGGCTAAGTGACCCCTTGCTCTCATGTTAGGGAGAAAAGGTAACTTGAGGAGTGGATCCGTTTTCACAGTACCTTTCTCAAACACCTCACTCACATACTCTCCAAACCCTTTCTTCTTCCAAGCTAAACAATTCTCACTTTTGCACTCTATCCTCAGATGAAAACCCCACCCAGTCTTCCAACCATCTCATGACATGCTTTTGGCGCACTTCCAAACCAGAGAGGTTTCCAAACTGAACCTCCAAAATGTTTGAGGTTTCCCCATCTCTGCACAGCCTTTTCCAAGAGCACACTCCCATTGACTCTGGAGGCAGCCCTGGATCCAAACAAACCATAATGCCGTCAGGAACAAGTCTGGCTGCTTTTTAATGAGAAAATATGCTCTTGGGAAGTATCCTGCAGTGATGGGCAAACCTCAAACACATTGGAGGTTCTGCTTATGAACCTCTTTGATGTAGAAGTCTCACCCAGGGGCAAACCCTGCTGGTTCTGGCTGCACAGGAACATCCCAGGCACGGCAAGGGAGAGCTGGCACCAAGCTGGGCAGGGCAGCACAGTCCCCTGCACTCCCGTGGGGCTGGACTGGAGCAGTGCGAAGGCTGAGGGAGGAAAGAACATTTTACTACCAGGAATCGAAGAGAAAATAGCCCAGAAGGCTGCAATTCAAGTTAACAGCCACCCCTCCCACGCCACCAAGTCCCACTGCAGCCGTGTGTGAGAGCCAGGCCTAGGGCTGCTCTCAGAGCTGCAGCTGCACAGCTCCCCGGCCAAGCCAGCCTCGGATGATGATGATGATGATGATGATGATGATGATGATGATGATGATGATGAAGTTTTAACTGCTCGCTGTTCCACAGTGACAGAGAAATCAGGCTCTGCTGGGATGCAGAAATCTGCTGCATTTTTATTAATTGAAGCTAAAATAACTGAATTGTGAAGGAACAAATGCCCCGGGGACAAGTCCACTAACAGCCAAAGGCACTCGAGTCTCAGCCTCAGGGCTGGCTTTTTATTTGCAGCTGCAGACTCCATGGTCTGCCCTACCCAGCCCTGTTCTTGTAGGTAAGTGGTGACCAATGCTGTAGAAAGTTCTGGAACCAGACTGGGGTAAGGCACAGAAGGAGGGTCTCTGTCAGGGGGTGCCTTCCACCCTCTGCCTCTCCCCAAAATCCTGCACGTGAGAGCACTGGGGATTTCCATCCAGGCAGAGAACTTTTCCATTTTGCTGATGGGAGTTATGGAACAAAGACCCTTTTTGTGCTACAAACAGTATTTAAACTTCAGGACTTACTCTTCTCTAAGTCAGTTATTTGTTTGTTGTGCTGGACAACTCCACAGGGCACCAGCCCCCACTGCTTGGCTTCCCCAAGGGTCCTCATCCCCTTTCTTTACGTCCCTGTCCCCAAAGAGATATAAGTGCATTAGAGGTTCAGTGCATGATCAAAGCATTATTAAAAAAGCTTTTAAGCAAAAATGAAACTCCCTCTTGCTTCTTTCATGCCCAGTAGAGCCAGCATTGCTGTTCCCCCGTGCCAGACCCTGTGCTGGGCAGTCCTGAATTAGCAGAGTGAGCCAGGACAGAACAGGGCAGGTACCTGCAGCCCTGGAGAGCAGGGGAGGGAGTCCTAAACCTGCCAGAGCCACCCCACAGCAGAGTGAGCCATTGCTCTCATCGTGATGTCCAACTCAGCAAGATCTTATTTCTAATTTTAGTATTCAAGAGGAGATTTTCGTTTGGCCTGGCTGGGCCAGAGCTTCATTGGCAGCTCCCTGTGGCTCAAAGGCTGCTATGTCAGGAATTCAGGCTGGCACCCTGCACCCAGCAGGGAGGTGCTGGTTCTTAGGGAGCTCTCCCTTCCCAGGGATGTGTTCTCAGGGATCTCTGCCTTCCCAGGGGTGTGTGGGGATGTGCTGGTTGTCAGGGATCTCCCAGGGAGGTGTGGGGATGTGTTCTCAGGGATCTCTCCCTTCCCAGGGAGGTGTGGGGATGTGTTCTCAGGGATCTCTCCCTTCCCAGGGAGGTGTGGGGATGTGTTCTCAGGGATCTCTCCCTTCCCAGGGAGGTGTGGGGATGTGTTCTCAGGGATCTCTCCCTTCCCAGGGAGGTGTGGGGATGTGCTGATTCTCTTCCCTCTCTCCACTGTCAGGTCCAGGAGCCACCAAGACAGACTCATGTGGGTTTTGTGACTCTGCTCCTGTGCTCCATAGGTTTGTAAACTTTCAATTTTCTATCTCTGTGGCTCCTACTCAGGTCAAAGAGAGTTCACAGGCAGCCCCCAAACCTCCCAGGTATCAGCAATTTCATTTTTCATCTGATACCCAATGTAACAGGGAAAACTCTGTGAACAGGCTGGAGAAAGCAAGGTGTGAATCAAAGCAAACCTTTCACTGCAAGGTTTGAAAAGATTCTATTAACTTTTTATTATCAGTAAAAGCTTTAGATTGTCTCATGATCTCTGATCTCTGGCCAGAGAAGCTGCAGCACCAAAGCATTGGGCTCACATTTGTCCCTGCACCTTGGGCAGGTCCATGGGACATCCTTCCCCTGGGACCAGCAGCAGCCCTGAGGAGCTCTGAGCAGCACAAGACTGGAAGAACTGGTGAGGAGGGGAGGTTGAACCATGTCTTCCAAACTTTGGAGGAAATAGGAATCTTTCCAGTGTCAGTCACTGCCCCAGTTAGTTCAGAGCAGTTCCAGAAGAGAACTGAATAAACCCCAGTAAGCCTGAGCCAGCCTTTGGACCCTCTGGGGCTGGGACATGAGGACCCCGAAGTGCGCCGGTGAGATGAGACTGGATCAGCCCTGAGCTCACAGACCTCATTCCTCCTTTCTTAGCCCTTCCTCCTCTTTCTGCCCAAAGTTACTCCAGCTGCTAGACCGGTGTTTCCTGGTCCTGCCATGTATTTATTTGAACTAAAAGGGAAGGATGGAGTGACTGTTGTGTGAGGTCTCACAGTCCTTTCTTTCTTGTCAACCTCCAACTGTCTTTCCTCATACCCTTCAGGTATTTCCCTGTGTGGCTCCTCTTCCCTTTAGGGCTTTCCCATCCTTGACCCTTCCTTGTGCCATTCCTCAGTGAAACTCTCAATATGTGCTTTCTTGTGAATTATTTCCCCCCAGTTCTTTTGTCTCACTCACCTGCTTATTTCATGGCTGGTCAATGTCCACAGCTCCTTTGTGCCTCCCATCCATTTGGGATGCACACAGCTGAACACAATATCCCAAATCCCATGCTGACAGTGCCATTTCAGCAAAAAGCCTCATTTTCTGTTTAATATCTCATTTACTGCCTCCCTGTAACTCCCAGGTCATGTCCAACAATGGTGCTTCCCAAATCCCTCTGTTTGATTAAGCACTTGCAGTTTCCTTTAGACACATTAACTGCATTTTTCTAAGCAGAATCATGTTTGTTTTCTTCTTATTATAGCACTGATCTCTTGAGGCTTCTTTTGTACAAGTGGATGGAAAGATTTCTTTTTTTTTCCCTTATTATTGTTTCATGTCTTTGGATGTGTCATAATAAAATGGGTTTGGTAGCAGCAAAGCTAATTCCTGTTGTTATTAAACCACAACACAATTCAGGAGAACTTAGTCATTGTGGAACAACAGTGAGCACCACATCTACCTGCAGGAAGTGCTGAACTCAGAGGAAGTGGGCTGGAGGAGATGAGGAGGAAAGCTTTACAGGCTGAGTAAGGCATTAAATTCAGCTGCTCTTAATGAATTAGTTGAGAAAATAAACAAACCACTAATCACTAACAGCTAAATTTGTTTCTGTTACTCAAAAAATTTTGCAGTGATTCTCTTTCCTACAGTTGAAGCACAGCAAAAATCATGGGAGGAAAAACTTGATTTTTAATTTTGTATGTATATATGGTTTTCTGAACAATATAATCCAAGTTTTGGCTCAGGATGGGGGCGGAATTGGTCCTACAGAACTGCTGGGGCACTTGGCCTATAAAGAGGTTGCTCTTCTCTTGACTGAATTGTGCTCAGTATATTTGGTGGGTAAAGATGGGCTTGGAAGGATTTCCAGCCAGTTATGGATCATTTTGTATTTTCTCCACATCTAAAGCTGGCCTTCCCTCCCAGGCACTCAGTGCTCCTGCCATTGCAATTAACTACTTGTCTAATTTGAGCTCGTTTTGGGAGGAACTGTGCCCTTGGCCAGGGCAGGGGGCAGCTCTCCCATTCAGGGGCTCTCCCAGGTCCCACACTTGTCCGGGATTCAAATTCTCTCTCTGAATCCCAGACCAAATCAACCTCTCTGGTCCCCTCCAGGCCACACTGACAGTGTGACAAAGCAGAAGGGAGAGCACACACAGCTTCTTCAGAGCATGGAGGGTTGGGTTCATTGCAAATCCAGTCCCTCTGACAAAGCTGAAAGAGGAGAGAGGGCAGAAGGCAAATTCCCAGGTGGAAAAGCCTTTTGGTGGGGGGTCAGCCCAGATCCATCACACCTCCCTCGTTCCAGAGCTCGGGTCAGATCCCACAGCTCCACTGAGGAAGCTGGCAGTGTTTATCCCTCAATTCCCATGGATTTACAGGATCTCGTGGCAGCTGGATGTGTTTCTACACCTCCTGGATGTGTTCATGCACAGAACCCAGTGGGCATCCTCACGTTCCACAGCCAATGATTTCTTCCCAATAAATGGTCCCCACACCCTGAGAATGGAAGTGCCGGGAAAGGAGGAGCAGGGGAGAGGAGGAAGGGAAGGAGGAATTAACTGGGCCCAGGGAAGTGAGGTGGATCAGGAGCAAACAAAGTCAGCAAAATGAGGAAGGGATCAAAGGAGAGAGAGACAAAAATCCTCCCTTCACAGTTTATAGCAACAAGTTCTGGGAACTCTCAGAGTCTGCACCCCTTGGAAACGAAGCCATCAACAGAGCAGACCTGGAAAAGCATCCTCACTGCTGGGCTTGAACAGTATGGATCCAGGAAATATTAAATCCATCTGCTGTGCAGAGAACGTTTTATCAACAACAAAAAACCCCATTTGATTTATTCTCTAGACACTGGGCCCAGCCCCAGGCACTGAGCTGTGCTATCTAATGTGGTCAGACAACTTCTAGGGAACCAGCCTTGTGTTGCCATTACTCACAGTGTTTGCTTTTCCCCTATTGCTTTACTCATCTGATTCCTCCCTTCTTATTATGGCTCTGGTTGGGTTGATAGCTCATAATTTATCCTCCAGGCTGAGGCTTTCATGCCTTTGTCAGTAACTTGAGCCAGGGAAGTGAGTTATTCTTGCCTCTGCTGTGTTTCTGTCTCAGCCCTGCTCTGGCTGGGTGTTTACCTGGATGTGGAACACACAAACTCTGTAGTGCTGCCCATCAGGAGAGGTTTCCCTCCAGTCCCAGCTCCCCTGGGTGTCTGGGCATGGCTCTGGATGAGGTTTTTGCTGGATGCCAGGTGATTAATAAGAGCCTGCAGTTATACAGCCCCGTTAGTCCCCAGGTGCTTCCCAAAAGAGGAATTCGGGCACCCCAGTTGTCCTAATTAACACTAGAGCAGAGGCAGAGCAGGCACACAGGGGGCACTTCCCTGCCAGGGGCTGTGTCTCAGGCACTGAGGCCAGCCCAGCTCCAGCCACTGCAGAAAGCATCTTGCCCAGGACAGCCAAAGAGCTGCTCCTGTGTGGACAAAACCCAGAGCAAGGGTGACACCCATTGCACACCCACATTCCACAGAGGACACAGACTAAACCTGCTCCTGCCATGAGCCCCGGTTGTTTTCCCTCACACAGCTACCCACAGCATGGCTCTTCTCCATCCTCGTGGGCAGGGACTCCCAAAACAGCCACATTTTTCCTGCTCCCAGGCACAGGGATGGGGCTCTGCTCAGCAGCAGTTGCACCCAGGCTCCTCCTCAGGGTGGGAAATAGTTCTCAGTAAATTGCCAATAACTTCAGCTCCTTCTACTGGGATAAAAAAATCGAGAAGAGATGGGAACAGGTCTAAAAGTGGCTGCCCTCCTAATTTGTGTTCTCACACCCACACCAAAATGCTGCTTCCTAAATGGCATCAACGTGTCCAGGTCACTTTCTGGCATAGAGAATGTGAAGAAATCCCATGGGGCAAAAATACCTCTCCCATCCCATCCCATCCCATCCCATCCCTTCCCATCCCATCCCATCCCATCCCATCCCATCCCATCCCATCCCATCCCATCCCCACCCGAGCACCTCAGAGCACGTGAGCTCGCGCTGTGGGGCNCATCCCATCCCATCCCATCCCATCCCATCCCATCCCATCCCAATCTTTGCATTCTTCATCTTCAAAAAGAGCTTCCCATGATGGATGAGGAAGGTTCCACCTCCTCTGAGCATTCTCTTATTAGAATTTAGGACATTCTCTGCATCTTCCACTATCAGGAGTTCAGGATGTTCATTACCTGCAGCAGGGAGTCCTTGCCTGGGTGACATCAGGAGGAAAACCCAAGGATTCATTTAGGGAAGGAATCCTCAGGTGGCCACTTGAGACACATCAAGTTTATTCCCAGAAAGAGTTACATTTTGAGCCCATCTGCCAGTTTTTTCAATAAGCAAAGCCTTAAAACCCAAAACCCAAAGCAGCCTCCCCTTGCAGAGGAGGGAAACAGAGGAAGGGGTTGGACTGAGCCCCAGCGCTGTGGGCAAACCCCGCGCTGGCCCGTGGAAATGCACTTCACCTGCTCCCCAGAGGCCCTGGAGGTGTCTGGGACTGGAGCAGCCCTTCCCAAAGTGAGCTCTGACGGCTGCCAGGGGCGCTGCCTGCTGCTGCTCAGGGGAGGGAGGGTTGTCCTGGCCTGCAGCAGGAAACCTGCGACATGAAAGGCACATTAATACAATATTGCTGCTGCTGTCACTGTGATCTCACTGGCCTTTTGCCTCTCCCTCTGGTGAGCACAGGAACTGGAGTATTCCTGACCATCCCCAGCCCTGCCTTTAGCCAAGCCTCGTCTTTAGCACTGCAGACCTTCAGGTATAATTTTTCCCATCATCTCAGTTCACAGAGCCCCAGACCACGTTTCTTTACTAGGTATTGACTTCAAAGTATTCCTCCTTTTAAAATACCAATCAATGTTATCTGTGAAACGAGCGTTTTGAACTTGGATCCAATATTTTTAGTGAAATAAAAAAGAAAAGAAAAAGAAGTTTTGTTTTGTTTTGTTTTTTAACTGGAAGGAATCCAAACTATCCACAGCTTTTATAAACCAACTTCCTTATGAGCCAGGACATTTATTGCCAGAAAAATATTATTTTAACTTTATTAGTGTAATATAGCAGTGAGGTCTAGTGGCTTTCATCAGTGTCATGATGAGCGAGGGCAAGGTGGGACTGGCAGGATGTGGGATGGATCCAGGTCAGGGGTCGTTATTCCATTGTTGAGAGTCAAAGGAAGCTGGACAAGCTGCTCCACAGAGCTTACCAAAATTAGAAAATTCTGATAATATAATGAAAATAAACCCTAAGATTGGAAACCCTAAGATTGGAAAATCGAATCAGGTAACACCCATGGGTGATTTCTTCAGCTCACATGATAAGGTAAAATTCCTGACTTTCTTTATCCTGGTGGAAATACTGTTCACATTAGGGAGCTCCTCCACCAGGAACCACAGAAACAATTGTTCTCAACTTTCTACATCAAAATTCAGTCTAAGGCTATTTACAGCCCATGTGACCCAAATGCCCCTGGATCCCTGGCAGTGTCCAAGGCCAGGCTGGACAGGGCTTGGAGCCCCCTGGGACAGTGGAAGGTGACCCTGCCCATGACAGGAGGAGGGACTGGATGATCTTTAAGGTCCCTTCCAACCCAAACCATTCTATGATTCTACCCTAAACCTCCCATGTAGAAGGCCTGTTTGACCAAAAAAAAAAAAAAAAAAAGGCTCTAAGTGAGCAGAATATGTTAATAATTGTTATATTCAGCTTTGGACACTCCAGCTATGACACAGAAAAGGAGATGAAATTTGGGGAAACTCATTTTGTGGCAGCCCACCAGCCTGTGCTGGCTGGCTGCAACTCAGATAAAGCCCCAGACTGCTCCACAGTGGACAGAAACCTTCCAGGAGCTTTGTGGGGAGGGCTGTGCTGGGCTCTGGCTGTGCAGGTGCGTGCCTGGGCTGGGGGTGTGCCTGTGTTTTACGAGGAAAGGATTTACTTTTCCATGTGCAGCAGTGACAGCACCCAGAGGAAGGCAGGGCTGGGAAGCTGCTGACAGAATGCTGGTGCTGCATCTGCACTTTGTGTCCCCGTGCCAGGTTTGCTGCTCTGCTCAGGGCGTTTGTAGCATTAAATAGAAGCAGTGGCTTTGAAGTCCAGGCTGCAGCACTGAGCTGGATTTTCCAGGCTGGCAGGGAAGCTGCAGCCTCGTGCCATGGGTGAAACATCTGCCTGCAGCACCTCCCTGGAGCCGGCCCAGCCCTCCCACCCCGGGGCCACCTCACCCAGCCCTGCAGGAGGGCAGAGCTGGGCTCCGCTGGGCACAGTCCCTCTCTCCAGGGATGTCCAGGGCTGTCCAGGGCCGTGAGAGGTGCCAGCTCCGGGCTGGCAGAGCAGCTCCCCCAGGGCAGCATTCCCTGGGAAGGGGTGAGTCAGAGCAGCGGCTCAAGGGAGACTTCAAACACTCCAGCAGGTCTGGCAGGAATATTTATACACCTGCATGTTCAAATATGCTCCACTTTCTCACTTTATAAATACATGGGAGCCCAGCAGAGCCAAGCATGCCCCCTTTGCTTTGATGAACCAGCTGTTTTTCTGGCCCATTCACATAAACATATTTGTGTGTGTTGATTTTGCAGTTTATTGGGAAAAAGAAGCAGATGCCAGGTCGTGTGTGCATTTTTGTGCTGTGTAGAGCTGCCACGAGAACATTCCCCCCAGCCCAGTCCTGGTTTGTTTTGCAGGAAGGGGAGCAGCACAGAGAGGGCTCGGGAGGGGCACTGCTGATGGTTTTTAACCAAGCAGGTGCAGAACCAGCTCACACAGGTGAGATGTTTGCAGATCCAAGCCTCCACTATGATGCAGCCTGGACTGCAGGATCCCCCTCATCCATTCCTTTGGGTTTGGCTTCCACACCCCCATTCCCACGTGCAACCTGGCTCCAGCATTCCAGGTCAGCCCAGGTTTTTCACAGGAGCTGTGACAGCCCTTTGTGGCACCAAATTGCCATTTTTGTGGGTGGGTGAGTGCAGAACCCAGCTCAGCTCCTCCCTGCCCGGAGCTGGGACTGGAGCTAAGGCAGCTCCACATCTCCACCAGCCCTGAAATCACAAGGGGATCTCACAGACCTCATTGCCAGGTCTGAAAAAGGAAAGCATTTCCAAATCCTACCGTGGCCTCTCTCCTGCCCTGCAACCTGCTGAGGGCTGGGCTTTAAACTGCTGCACTGGCCATTGCCCCTGAGCTCTGACTCCTGCTTGGGGCATTGTCTTCCATTCCAGCCCAAACCCATCCCCAGTGGTGCCCAGCCCTTCCCAGCCCCCTGTGACTGAGGGGCTCCCCAGTCCCAGCCCAGATCCATCCTGGCCAACCCTGCTGGGGACTGGGTTATTGGTCATGGGGCTGGATTTGTGCTGAACCCCTCTCAGGGGTGGAGAAATAAACCCCCGGTGTGGCACAGGTGAACCGTCTCAGAATAAACTAAATGAAAGCTTGCCTTGGGTTTGTGTTGCCATTGCCCTCGAGCTCTGGTGGCTCCCAGCAATTCCGTGCTCTCCTCACACCACAGCCCTGGCTCAGGAAAAGGACAACATCCAGTCCACAAGCTTCCTGAAAATGTTGATTTTCCTTAAAAAGGAGGATCAGCTGGATGCCTGTTGTGCCTGCAGGAGCTCGGAGGGAACATGGCCCAGTATGTTTGGGTTGTGTCACAGGGGACGAGTTAAACACTCAGCAATGGGCTGAGGAGCTGCCAGGAGGTCACAGAGGCAGAGCAAGGAGCGAGAGTCCCGGCAGCTCTCACATGAATCTCTGCTGGCTCTGGAATTCCTGCTGGAAGTCCAAGTGGCAACTTGAATTTCCTCATCTCGCTGCTCTTGTTTCAGCTCTCTGGTCATGGAGAGAAAAAGCAAAACAAGAGGAGAGCACCCAAGGTACATCATTAATCACCCTCAGAAAACAGCCAGGGGCAAGTCACAGCAAATAATTCACCACACTCTGAGAGGGAGGCTCGCTGGGCTGGGGTGTTCAGCCAGTTCTGACCAGCAGACTCCTGGAAAGGAGTGTTTGCAGGAAATCATCCACAGAAAAAGCTCGGGATTTGTTACTGGCGGCTTTTCCAGATCTGTTATTTGCCTAAAATGGCAAAACGCGTTCAGGATGGAGCAGGAGGTGCAAACAAACCATGCTACGCTCACCGAAAATACAGCTGGGTGTGAGGGTTGCAGAAGGGAAGGTTGTGTGGAGACCTCGGAGCCCCTGCCAGGTTCTGAAGGACCTCCAAGGAACCTGGAGAGGGACAATTCATCAGCAGCTGCAGTGCCAGGACAAGGGGAATGGGTTCAGACTGAAAGAGAGTGGGCTGAGGTTATTGAGGAAGGAATTGTTCCCTGTGAGGGTGGGCAGGCCCTGGCACAGGGTGCCCAGAGCAGCTGTGGCTGCCCCTGGATCCCTGGCAGTGCCCAAGGCCAGGCTGGACACTGGGGCTTGGAGCAGCCTGGGACAGTGGGAGGGGTCCCTGGCACCGGGCACACCCTCCCACAGCAATGAGGGTGCTGCTAGTGAAAAAACAATGTTTTTTCCAGGATGAACAAGCACAAGCACAGCCCAGAGTGTGCCAGAGGGACTGCAAGGCCAGAGCAGGGAACCAGGAACCCCCAGCAGCAGACCCCAGCTGCAGTGCAGGCTCTCCCTTTTGTTCTGACAAATAAACACAGAGATCCCTCAGCCCCATGTCCAGCCTGGCACTCTGCTTAACCATGTGCTTGCCTGAAAAAAAAAAAAATTCTCCTGTGGGAACACAGCCTCTTCCACAACAACCCTTTCTAGTCCTGCTTGTAATTAATTTCCTGGATGTGACATCACCGAGCTCTGGGGTCCCGTCCCAGCCTGGCAGGCCCGGAGCTGCCCCCAGGAACGTGGCAGCAGCTGCAGCTGGCCCAGGTCTGTGAGCTCCGTGGGCTGTGCCCGGCTCTGGGAGCTGCTCCCTCTTTCCCTGAGCCCTCCCAAGGCTCGGGAAGATGCACCAGGGCTGTGGCAGATCCCTGAGGATCTCACTGCTCCCTCCTCTCCATTTATCTCCCCTCCAAATGCAGGCAGTTTGCCCTTCCTCAGCAAATTTAAAATGCTCTGTTGTGTAAAGGATCAGGGACCAGGAGCTTTTCCCTCTCCACACCTGCCCTGGCTTCCCCTCCAGTTTTCATTTGCATTGGGGCTTTTCCTTGGTGAATTTGCAAAATTTTGCCAGGTTTTGAGAGCAGCAGCACAAAGGGACCAACCCAGATGGAGGCACTGAGTGGGTACTCCTGGAAAGCATCAGATTTGCTTTAAATCTGCAGCTGAAACCCCCAAGAATTCCAGCCTGGCTGGTCCCTCTGAAGGAAAACCTTGAGCCCTAACTCAGGGCATGGATCCAGCTCAACTGGATGAGCTTTAACATCCCTTCCAACCCAAACCACTCTGGGATTCTGTGGTGGTGCCTCCTCTCTTTTCTGGCCTTACCTGTTCAGAAAAATCTCATCATCCAGGTACCAGCACTTCTTTCTTTTAAACTCTGTTTCTCCAGCAGGTACAGACTCAGAATTTGTTACATTTTCAAGATACCACATATCAAGTTTTTCTAAAACAAAAGATTTGGAATCCACAGCTTTACTGGGACAGACCAAAGAAACCAAGCTAACCCCAGGCTGGAATGACCTCACCACCTGAAGCCATGTAAACCAACATGGCAATACAGCAGGAAGCCTTGGGAGGGTGGTAAAATTAAATTTTTCCCAAGCAAAACATTTTTATTAATTTGATAACCACCAGCATTTTATTTTGACATCAAGATCGCAGTGTAGATAATGGGAAATGGCAGCTTTCTCTTAAAAGTTCCTTTTTTTACAACACCATCCAAGGGGCTTGGAAGCATTTGCTCCGTTTCTGTTGGAGAATTTCACCTACAAGCAGCCCTATATGTTATGTGTTTTAAAAAATATTTCCATATGCTAAAGGAATGCAACTGGTTGCCAAGGAAAGTGGCTGTTACAGCAGCAGGCTGGGGCTGTTTTTGAAGGAAAAACTGCTGCAGAAACGAGGTATCCACAGAGGTGCACTAAAGCAACACTAACTGCAGTGACCTTGAGATGACCTAGACCTCCTCATATTACAAAAATGAAAAGGGAGTTAGAAAATCTGAGGCCAATTAGGTGCTTTTCTTTTTTTTCTTTTTTTTTTCTTTTTTTTTTTTTCCTGGAGACATGATGAAATTTCCTGAAACAAAAACTTTAGCAAATTCTATAAAATACTTCTAGCTTTGGTGGAAAAATAAATTATTGCCTTTTTATCTCCTCATTCCTGAGGCACAGAACTGGCCCACTTCTGTTTGTGCAGATGGATTGGAGGGAAAACACCCAGAGCAGGGCCAAGTGGTGAGATTCTTGGCACCAGCAATTAAGTGTGAAGTTATTCTCAGGGCTGCCTATTTGTTATTGCAGCAGGAATCATTAAGATTATATGGAAAGATATTGTCTGGGAAGAAGTGTGAAGCCGGGATTATGTGTCCCGAGATGTGACTGAGGGGGCAGAGCATCGCCCGTGCCCGCGGGGCTCCGGGAGCAGCTCCGGCGCTTCGGGGCTGCGCTTCCCTTCCGACGCACACCCCGGAGGAGCAGGGGCAGAGCCACCCCGAGGGCAGCGTGTCCCCTCCCTCCAGGGCTCCGCCTGGAGCCGCCCGGATGGCTCCCAGCACCAAAGAGCTCCCGAGGGGCCCCGCAGCCTCGGGGAGCGGCCGGTCCCGGGCAAGGCTGGGTGCTCAGCAGCTTCCCCTTATCCCAGCCGCCTGTGGGGACGGCTCAGCATCCTGGAGGGCCACGGCCTGCCTGGGCTGTCCCCGTCTCTGTCCCCTGCCTTCGTCATCCGGGACGTGCTGAGCAAGAGCCACGCTGAGCTCGCCACGAAATTGGTGCAATCAGGAGAGGGGAGACCTTCCTTCCCTGCCGCCTGCGCTTGTGGCAGCCCTCACCCCTTCCTGTGCCATCCCTGCATCCCCTTTGCTGCCCGTGCCAGTGCTCTGGAGCCAGGACGGGAGCGCAGAGGGATGGGTGCCCTGCCGAGGAGCAGCGGGATGACGGCTGGGCAGCACTGAGGGTCGGACAGAGCAGGCACTCGCCCATCTGTGCCCCCCTCTCTCTAAAACCGAGGCTCCGCGTGTGGAACCCGCAGCCATTTCCACTCCCACTCAAGGGAAAGGAAAGGTTTGGGGCAACCTCCCCCTCCCCGCCACCCCCGACCACTCCCTGCGCCTCTCCCCTCTTCCTCACTCCGAGCAGCCCCGGTCTGGAAGGAAAGGTTTGTGTCCAAATCAAGCGCTGGGGGTTTGGGCCTTTCCTGGGGCGGCTCGAGTCCCGGGCCATCTGCTGGGACTGGGGACAGGCTTGGAAGCCAGCCGGGCCCAGGGGTGCCCAAGGGCGCTGGGAGGGGGCCAGCGGGATGTCCCTGCTGGATGAACCTGCTGGGTGTCCCTCAGGATGTCCCTCAGGGTGTCCCTGCTGGATGTCCCTCAGGGTGTCCCTCAGGATGTCCCTCAGGATGTCCCTCAGGGTGTCCCTCAGGGTGTCCCTGCCTGCTGCCAAACCAGCCCCGGCACTGGCGGTCACCGAGGTGTCTGCAGAGCACTCCCGGTGCCTTTTTCCACTCAATCCACTCCCGAGGAGCTGCAGGGTGGGAGTGCAGGACCCGCAGAGCTCCTCAGGGGCAAGAAAGACCTGCGAGAGCTTCGGGGTTACCCGTGGGTGCGGAGCTTCCCTGTGCCGATAGAGAAATCCCTCAGCCCATCCCTGAATTCCTCTGGCACGGGGAATTACCCGGCCCGCGGGGCTGCTCCGGGCTCAGCCGCGAGCATACGGTGAGAAAGACGAGACGGGAGAGAGGGTGGTCCCTGCAAGCCTTCCCAGAGGCAGCCGTAACCAATTACGGTTCCCAATTATTACGGTTCCCAATTACCGCTCCCAGAGCGCTGCTGGTGCCCAGGGAAGGCAGCGGGGCCGTCCCCAAGGGAAGACAAAAGGTGCCCATCTCTGGTGCCCGGCTGGATACATGCAGCTCCTGTGCAGAGACGTACAAAGCACAAGGAAAAATCTGCGGGATCTCTCTTTGGGTCAGTTGCGATTTTGATTTGTTAAATTACTATTTACAATATTAAAAAAAAAAAATAATCTCAATACTAAAACGAAGCAAAAATCTACTAAGGGTAAAATGAACTATTTCAGACAGATTTTAGTGGGCGCATGCCACGTGTTTAGTGATGATGGAAACACCCAGGGAAACTGAGTGAGCTCAGCTGAAACCAGAGGCCTCAGCTCACTGCAGTCCTGCTTCAGTGCCTGGAGGTGTTCCAAGAGGATGTTACCTATAGGCTTGGATATTCACCGCTGATTTTGGTCATCTCCTGCCCTGAATTCCGTTCTAATGCAGAACAAAAAGCCTTTCTACAGAGGAGCTCTGCCATGAAGCCCCTGCCACGCAGAGCGGTGTTTGGTCCCGGTATGTGGGTGATTAACAAGTGCCAGAGGGCAGGGATGGACGGGATATTGGGAAGGAATTGCTCCCTGTGAGGGTGGGGAGGGCCTGGCACAGGGTGCCCAGAGAAGCTGTGGCTGCCCCTGGATCCCTGGCAGTGCCCAAGGCCAGGCTGGGTGGGGTTTTCCCTCTAGAGTTGTGCTGCTCTAACCCCATCCACAGGCAGCCCCGGGAGTCTGGGAAGGGCTGGGCAGGAGATGCTGGGTCTGAGTGAGACCCCAGTGCCTGGGGAGGCCCTGGAACCCAGCCCTGCCTTCCTTGCCCGCCCTCCCCGGGCACTGCCCAGCACCACGGGCACTCCACCCTTTGGTGGGAGTCCAAAGGGGCCCCAAATCCCTCCAGGATGGGTGGGAGCACCCAGGGGAGCAGGGCCTCCACGACTCCTCTGGGAAGTTCGCTGGTGGGAATTAACAGCCAACTGCTAAAGGCTGCAACTGCAAGGGGAAACCCACAGAACAACCCCAAAGGCCACCCAGGTAAAAGGAGGAATGTTAAAGCCTGACCTCAAGGCTTACAGTGCAGATCCCTTCCAGAGCTTTTGTGGCTCATTTGGATAATGATACCCAGCAAGGCCTTCAGAGCCCCTGAGCTCAGCCAGGCTGCACTTCCACAGAGCCCTCCTGGCACCAGAGAGGACTCCCTCTGCTCCAGGGGCAGCCTCAGCCTGAGCTGCTCCCAACACTCCTCTCCAGAATCCGGAGGGGGCTAAGAACAAGGAGTAATCTGCACTGGAGACATTCTGTGGCCTGGATTTGCCAATGCTGAGCCAGAAGCGCTAATGTTTTTAGCACAGAGTTCATGGCACCTCCAAAAGCATTTCAGGTCAGGGCCTCCCACAGACACCCACCAAACCCAACGCTGGACAAGTCACTGCACAGCAGCTAAGGAAAGCCCAAGGCAAAGCTTTTCCTGAGTCAGAGCAAGCCCTGGAAGACTGCAGTTCAAGGCACAGAGGTTACTTTAAGGAGCCAGGAGATGGGCAGTATGCTAAAAATGCTATCTGCATTCTTGGTAAAGTAAGAATCCCGGTGATGTTCCTGCAGACCCAGTGGGGTTCAGACCTCTGGGATGGGTGAATGAGCTCAGCCCCAGTTCCCACTGTTCCTCCCAGTTTGTCCCCAAGAAAGGGAGGGGTGGACCAGCAACTGCCACCCCCCAGGCCAGAGCAGGAGCTGGGCCATGGCACACAGGTTTGGGCTCCAAATGTCCTGTGCCTTCCACTGGGGTTGGGCTGGAAGGGCATTTATTGGACAGGGACCCCCCCCCAGCCCAGGCTGCTCCAACCCATCCTTAACTCACCCCCGAGCTCTGCTGAGGGGACATCACTCATCCATTCATATGGCAAATTAAGTTCAAACTTTTTTTTATTAAGCACATTCCACAGTACAAAGCTTTAGATCATGAACGATATCTGTACAATTTAACAGTTTCAAGAAGCTGTTCGTACACCAACTTTCCAAACAGATAATTGGCAAACATAATTACAAGTTAGAATTAGACTATCCCAGTGCTTTGAAACATTAATATCGCAGTAATGTACAGTTGCTCAATTATGGTTAGCAAAACAAAGTCCAGAGTGCAGCCAGGATCACTACGATGAATCCCAGGAGTCGAGTTCCTTGGGTGCCAATCACAAAAGTCCACTGCTATGTTACACAAAACACAAAGAAGTTTAGACTGCATGTTCAAATACCATTATCTCCCAAGGAAAAACAGGAATTTAAATCTTACACATGCATTTTTTAAAAAAAGGACTCTGCTCTTCACAAAGAAAGAACCTTTTTCTTCAGGGCTGTGACAGATGTCTCTTTTTTAAACAGTTTAATATTAAAGCTATTAGATGAGAAGGGTAAAGTAAGACACTTGCACGAACTACTGTCAAGCTTACCAAAAAGTGACCTCATGGACGCTCAGGAGCAAGTTTGCTCTTCTGGACTTCATCACATTCGCTCATCTCGATGAATAAATAGCTGGAGGAACACGGGGAGGGGCCCTGGGCTCCCCGGGAGGGTGGGGAGGGGAGCCCCTGCAGTGCCCCCCCAGAGGAGGGCTGGGCTGGTAACACCTCGGGCTCCCTCCCTGTCCCCCAGCACCGCCTGGCCCCGGAACTGCGACAGGGAAAGGCAACAACCCAACAGAGCCACCAGCTGCTGCCAGCACAGGACAACACAGAGGGACACAGAGAGGGAAATGAGCACCTCCCGAGCCAGGCAGGCCCTCCCCAGGGCAGGTGGGGCCACGCCCGCTCCACGCTCGCAGGCACAGAAAAGCCGAGGGGCTGGTGCTGATGGAAAATTCACTTTGCATTCCTCCACGTCTCCTGCTGACCTCAGGACAGCGCACGGGGGTTGTGTGAGCACACAGATGAGAGGGGACACTGTGAGAACTGAAGCAGCAGCTATGGAGGCTCCCTAAGGAAAGCACGGAGGAGCCAGGACACGGCGGCCGATCCTCCTGGGACACCAGCACGGGACGGGCACGGGAAGCAGAGCGGTGACTGGAAGGGGCTCCTCTCCACCGTCAGGAAGTGTCACAAACCAAACATAAATAAATGGAACTTTGGCCCATGGTATCTTCTCCACTGAGCAGCCAAACTAATGCTACCGAGGACATCAGCAGGGGCTGTGAGGCCCCACTGTTGTTAGAAACACACAGCTGCAAATCCCGCGGCACAAAAATGTAAGATACAGAACATAAATTAAACAGTTTTTAATTTTTAAAAAGTTTAGAAATTACATTTTAAAATACGTAGTTCCCATTAAAAAAAAAAAAAAA
>WEKY01046858.1:17698-74644 GCA_013390045.1 Picathartes gymnocephalus
AAAACAACAAAAAAGAACCACAACAGAACAAAACAAAACAACCCCCCAAAAAAAACCCCAACACAACCAAAAACCAAAACCAAAACCCAGCTAATGAATACTGAAAACCTCCTTTTGCAGAGACAATGTCTAGGTAATCATGTCACCACCAGTGCCAGGGGTCAGGACATCCTGCTGCCAAGTGCCACCACGCTGAGTGTTAGTGTGTAGTGTCAGGACACCCTGAGACTGGCACCAGAGGCTCCGCTGTATGTACAAGGTATCTACATGCTTACACAGTATCCGAGATGAGGGAAACACACAGGGAAGGAGGGGGGACTATAGCAAACATCAGGAAGTGCAGGACGGCGAGTACAGAGCACAGGGCAAAGGAAAAGACAGTGCTATACAGCTAGTTCAGATAACCTAGCCTGAATTACAGGGCATCTTTAATTTAAAAGAAATTACCGGTGCAGAAACAAGTAAACTGTAATCCAAAAATATTACTGAGCAACTCAGAAATATTTCTAAGAGTCCAACGTACACCTATGGAACAGAACGGGCTCTGAACCTACCATGGGGAACGCCTAAAGGACAGTGGTGACTGGAAAGCAAAGCTCTACATTCTGGGCATGTGTTTGGCACCCAAATTTCATTGGAGAATGTTTTTTTTTCTTTAAAGTCAGACAAAAGTGCAAAGCAATATAAATTAGGCCAAGTCCTTTCTTGACTTCTGATTTATATCTGAAAAACAAGCCATCAGAGTTCAGTTTCTACGGACAATTTACATGTGAAGCTTTGGATTTCTCACAGCAGGGAGGGATAGGCTTCTGAAATTCATCTACTCCAAGTCAGTGAATTTGTAGCAAATTCAAAGACGACCACTGAGAGCAGGAAAGATTAAGAAATTTAGATATAGAATTGTGCTGCTTTGCATCTACACAGCATCTAGAACCAATTCTGACTTTAGCTGTCGATCATCTTCAGGCATGTAGTAGCCAAAAATCCAGTAGTTCAAGACTGTGAAACCCTGAAAAAGACAAAAGACAAGAGAATTGAGAGGAGGCACACAGCAAGCAGCATCCTTTGCATCCAGGCTGAGAGGGGAAGGGCAGAGCACGAGCAGGAGGTGACACTCGTGCAGGACATCAGGGGCTGCTGGCCAGGAACTCCCCAGTGCAGCCCCTCCTACAGGGGAGCTGCCCCAGGGGCTCTGGGGTGGGCTCTGAGCCCCACTGCAGTGAGAGCCAGGCTCCCCGTGGCTTTAGTCCTTGGCAGTGATGCACTGGCAGTTTCCTTTCACAGAGCCACAGTCCCAGCCCTGGTGGGCACAGCCAGGGACCCTCCAGCTCAGACCCCTGAACCCCAGTGTTGTTCACTGGAGCAGTGACCTACAACTGCCAGGGGATTGTCCTTTCTTCCTCCTGCTGCAGAGGAAGAGTTCTGCACAGGAGGCAAGTTCAGCTGCTTGAATACACGAGCAGCTTTTAGGAAAACAGACAAAAACCTCAAATACTTTGATATTCCCATTTCCAGCCTGATGACTCCGTTATCAGCTTGGAGGCAGCATAAGTTCTGAGTGTAATTAAATCTGAGCTTTGATTTTACCTGCCACTTCCCAAAACCATCTTTATGGACTAGGGAGAACTTCCCTCTTCTGATCCGAAATTCCCATGAAAGGTTAAAATACGCTTAGGCACTTCCCCCTGACTTCCCTTCCCTCAGCCCAAGGCCTAATGCTTAATACCAGAATATTAGACTATCATATGGTAACAATTTTTATCATGTTACAATAAACAACAGGAATTCAACAGAAAGCAATAAAACTCTCACAGCCAACTGCCAGGACTGTCAAAAATGATCCACTTTGAAGAGCCTCACATTGCAAAGCCTGTAAAAACGTGTGCAGGGCAGCTTCAAAACTCACAAGACTGTGATGTCTGAAAGCTTATAAAACTGTTTCATTAAATGTCATGATGAAATATTAGCTGTTTGACCATAATTTTATGTAGATTTAGGGTTTTTGGATTCTGAAGTCAGACAAACCTGTCAGAAAGTGACATCACGCCATCTCTGCAGCAGAGGAAATAGCTGTTAAGGGACTGTCATTACCAGCACCGGGATCTGGGGGCTGTGTGCTCCCAGCTGTGCCTCCTGGGCCAGGCAGACTGAGCTGTGCACAACTGCCAAGTGAGCAGGATGGGAGCAGCAGAACCCCCTGGCAAAGGCATCTCCTACTGCCCTGGCAGACCCCGAAGACCCAGTGCCCTATCTGCCATGGGGGCAAGTGACACCAGCACAGTGCTGCTCAAGGAACTGACAGGAATTTTATACAACTCCTGATTTCCTGACCCGAGGGAACGGCTGGAGCTGGGCCAGGGCAGGGTTAGGCTGGATTTTGGGAGAAGTTTCTTCCTCCAGAGGGTGCTGGGCACTGCCCAGGCTCCCCAGGGAATGGTCATGTTCCCAACTCTGCCAGAGCTCCAGGAGTGTTTGGACACCATTCCCAGGGATGCACGGAGGGAATTCTGGGGTATCGGTGCAGGGCCAGGGGCTGGGCTTGTGATCCTTTTGGGTCCCTTAAACTCAGGACAGTCTATGATTCTGTGTTTCTTTTGTGCTTAAGACATACTATATATGCCTTTTATATAGAGCCCTGCACAACCTGTAATTTAAAAACAGAATTTGTCCATCTCAAATTATTTTTTTAGTTAACGGAAGTACTGATGCAGGACTGGAGGGTAGATGGAGTCTGTTTATAAAATGCAGACTTTCCCAGTGTCCCTGTCCCACCCCAGGCAGGACAAGCCACTCTCCATGAATTTCACTAAGCTGCCCTTGCAGCAGGGTTCTTAAAACTTGCTGAGAAGGGAACGTTGCAGTGGGATTCTGCACATGGCTTGTGCTCGCAGCACCAGAGCTCTTCCTTTTTCCAAGGCGTGATTACAGGAATGCTGAGAGGCAGCTCAGCCTGGCAGTGGCCAACTGCTGGTTCAGACCCTCCCTGCAGAGCAATGTGCCAACAGATCCCAGTGTCACATCCAGAGAGGGCACTGCCCTGGTGGTTTTAAAAGGAGTTCAGTAGCAGTGAAGGCAGCCAACCCTTCCCGAGGTGAAAGAAAACTCATCTTTTAGCAGGAGCACCTCAAAGTGAGTCTCCACAAGGAAGGGATTTCCCAGCCAGACACAGAGATCCTGCAGGAGTGCAAAAACCTGAGAACACATTGCCACAGCAGGGACAAATATATCCAGACAGATAATGAAAACCCCTTCTTACAGGAAGGCTTTCCACACAGTCTTTAAGCAAAGTATTCATTATCTACTTCAAATAAAATAAATCCTTCCTGTTGCGGCAATGTCACTCCCAAGGCCTCTTGCTGTGGTGCCTGCAGTTCCTCGAAAGCACTGGCAGAGCCTGCTGTGCTTTGGAAGGGCAGTGCCTGTGTTTCCAAGCCCCAGCACTCACAGGTGCTTTCTGAAGTGCAACTGTTGGCAGCAACAGAGAGGAGAAGAATCCACACTCCCAACAAAGGGCTTTGAGCTTGACTGCAGTGGCTGGGAAAGGGAACAAAGCTACAGTGAGTTCTGGGCTCTGTTTCAGATAGCTCTGAGCTCCCCCTGCCACTTGTGCTCCTCTCAGAGGTGCTGCCCCTGCCCAAGGCTCAGATCCCTGCAGAGGCCCTGCACTGCTCCTCCCACAGCTCCCATTTCATGGGACAGCTGGAATGCCTGTGCCATACACCAGGGCTCCTCAATTCCAGCAATGCTGGGAACACATGACAGCTCTCTCAAACCTGCCTCAACACCCAGTTATAACCAGGAGGGATTAGTGAAGGGGGAAGCCAACAGGACATGCTGGAGCATAACCACACAAGGACTAGATAGGGAAAGGAGTGGCATTGAAAGGTTTTATTTTCTTAAGGAAAACCTCAGCTTGTTTGACTAAGCCAAGCTGCAGGCAGAGGGGACATTTCAGACATTTCCCAGACCCAACAAACAAGGAAGCCTTACCTTCTGAGGGCAGTAAAGTGCAGACTGTTATCTGGAGATGTAGGTGTATGTTCTAGAGGGAGAGCGGGTCTCGTTCTGGGCACTCGGTGGCACATTTAAGAAATCCCAAATCAGAATTGTATCATCATGGGAACTACTAATGATCTGAAATTCATCAAATTGAAGCCTAAAGACACGTCCTGAATGTTCCTGTGGGCAAGAGGCAAGCAGTCAGCAAGGGAAGAGGGAAACACTGCAGTGCACTGGTACCACACAGGGATCTGGACACACAAGGTGTGTTCAAACTCTGCTGTGCAGACTAAAAAACCTTCATAATTACACACAGATTTAAGAAAAACTGCTTTTGTATGTAAATTCTATAAAGAAAACACACGGCTCCCAAATCCAGTGCTGTACCGTGAGCCACAGGCTGAGATTGTTCCAGACAGAAGCTGCCTGTCCACCAAGGAGCAGCAAATTTGGCCCCTGGCTAGCACTGATGCTCTGCCAGGGCTCCTTCTCCTGCAGAATTCTCTGCTGATTCTGTTTTTGTGCAGCCCCAAACCAGCACATCAGAGCTCCACCCTGCTGAGAGGATCCTCAGGGCTCACACACAAGCCAGGAATTCAAACACTGCCACAAGAAGAGGAGCACACACTTCAGCAGCTCTTCCAACAATTCTCAAAATGGCACAAGAAACCCCGAAAAGGGTCTCCCCTTAGTCCTGCTTACCCATTTTCATTAAAGTGAGGACTCTGCCTTTACCAGAGAACTAAGCCAAGCTAGCAGAGTGATCCCAAACGCCAATCTGAGCTACAGGATAGCCACAGAACACAGAAAGAACCAACTTTTAGTTAAATAGTTAAATCTCATGTCTACACAAAGACTACTGAAGAGAAAAGAAAAAGTACAAGCATTTCCAGCCACATAAGCACCTCTCCAGGTGCTGGGAATGCCAAGTAAATGTATCACCTACAGGCAAGGACTCTGAGGTGCTACGAGCTTGTCAAACTGACTCCTGAAGTAAAATTCCACACACATTTGGGTGAAAAGAACAAGGAATTCACTCCACCATCTATTTTTAATTAAGTCTGCCGTCATAAGCCAAACCCCTCATTACAAAGAAAAATATAACTTAAGCAACTTAAGTCTTAAATGTGACAGTCCTCTGAAGGGCTGGGAGTTCCTGTGGCAATCTGTTGGACTCAGCCTCCCTTTCCAGCTCTTCCTTTCAAAGTGAACAGTTAGCAGAAAAGTTTGGGAATGGCTCACAAGATTCTTGCCCCTTTTTAATATGAGGAAATTTAAAACCAGCCCTACAGTGATATTAGGGAAACACAGCAATAACCAGAGTGATTTGATACAGTATCATGATGATTTCTTTTTCTTTTATGAGTATCTGAGAATCTCAAACCAGAAAAACTTGATCTTTCATTTAAGCTCAGATGCAAATAATTCAGGATATGACAATAAATGTTTCTTCATTCTTAAGCACTCTAGACTTGATAAACCACCCTGACATTCCCACCTATCCCATAATAATACACTAAAACACCCCAGACCACCCCAAATTAATTAAATTTTTACTTACCACTAACGTACGCAAGCATAATGTACTTGCTGGGGCACGAGGGTCAAGAGCAGCTTGCAAGTCCCAAACTTTAATTTTCCTAAAAGTAAGAGAAGAAAATCATTATGAAAACACAGAAAATAACACTAAAAGCCCTGAAAAGCTTGCCATGTTTTCCCTACAGCTACTTCCTAAGGATCAAGCACATTGTGAGAAATACCAATGATCAAGCTTGTAACAGACAGGCAGTTTTGTGTTTCTTTGCAGCAGCAGTGATGGCTCCGTGATGGTTGTGACAGACAAGCTGCCAATGCACACACAAACCCCTCTGGAACGTGGGAATGAAGCTGGGCCCATCAACCCCAGGCAGACACTGACCCCAAATAAAAGGCTCAGACAAACCCAATTGCAGATTTTTTTTCAGTAACTCTCCAGGCAGAGGAAGAAATGGAGAACTTGGATATGGATGTAACTGCCATGAATCCACAATGCATTGCAGACACTGAGCAAGCCAGAGGTGCTCATGGAGGGGGGTCCTGCCCTCAGCCCCACAGAAATGGTTTGAAGACTCCTGAGAACTCCACAAGAGAAAGGCAAAATTTTGTGAACTGCTTTCAAACCTACCCATCATAGGCTCCACTAACAATCCTCTTGTTGTCGAACCTGATGCACCGAACCAGCTCTTCGTGGCCTTCTAATACTCTTAAACAGGCACCGCATTCAATGTCCCAGAGCCTGGGGAGAACACGGGAGAAAGGCTGATTCCCACGCCCAGGATTAAGCATCTCGTGCCTGCTTTGCTGTGGGAGGTACTTAATTTGCTTAAAAAGGTGTGTCATTCAGAGCAGCTGCAGTACACATACCAGAATTAATGTAGTCATTTAAAATCACATGCAAGTAAAGCTCAGATATGTGTTAATGTGGGGAAATTCTAACATAGTTTTAAATTCTCTGTGAACCACTGGTTAGACATTCAGGAAATAAGAAAACCAGGGAGCAATGTCTTCCCCATCTCTCCCAGCAGCAGACAAGGTGCTACAGCAGTAGATGAGAGGTTTTCACTTTGAAACCAGTGTCTCACTCTTTCACGGGGCTGTGAAATGTTTACTCCCACACTGAGGTGAGCCCCATTCGTAAACCATCTGCTCCAATGGCAAGCCATGCCAAGGAAGTTTTGCAGCATCAGAGCTCAGGGAAATCCTGTTTTCAGGACAGAAGGCCCCTTTTACACACGGCCAGCAGCTCATGGCACCCACCTGATGGTGTTGTCTGAGGAGCCACTGACCACGAGGCGGTCCCGGTACTGCAGGCAGGCGATGCCGCGCTTGTGCCCGTTCAGGGTCCGCACGAACTCGCACGTGCTGGTGCTCCACACCTGGGGACAAGGGACGAGCTCCCTGAGAGCTGCACCAAACAAGGCTTCTGCACTGCACAAGAACCACTAGGAATTCACAGACACAGAAGCCTGAGGCTGAGCTCTGCTGGACAGAGGAGGGAAAACCCACGGTGCATCTTCAGAGGCAAAGAGCAGGGCCCGGGCACCAGTGGGGATCCAGCAGGGACAGAGCCACAGGCACTGCTATGGCACTGAAGAGAGCTGGGGGTTGTATCTAAAATATTTTCAGGTGGCAGAGACTGCTCCAAATTACTTCAAAACCTTGATTACACTTGGTAAGTTAAAGATCATTTTTAAAACTGGTGTTATCAAACACAAAACCCTCACACTTTTTTACCAAAGAAATTACTAGGAAGCTCTTAGTAAGAGAAGGTCCACACATGGCCTTTAAGCTTGGTCTTAACATTAAAGGATTCAATCAACTTTTCCCATTTTTAATGAACTGTAATTGAAGTTGTAATGCAGAGTATCAAGTGGCTCATTTTCCAACACTGAGTGCAGCAGGATCTCTGGCAGAGATTTGGATATGGAACTGCCAAGAACTTCTTGGCCCAGGCTAAGGCAGCTCTGGTTCAGAGAGGGCAGAGTGGAAATGTCTTTGTTATATTAGTGCACTCTGGGTAACTCAAATCTCCTGGTATGTAACAGCCTTCAAATCCAGCCTCTGAGTCCTTCAAACATGGTACAGCCTGGCTGAGCTGCTGGGAAGGCATGGTGAGGAAAGGCACTGCTGCACAATTTCATGTCTGGACAGAACTGCCAAGTGAAACTAGAAATACTACTGGAAAAGGCACAGGATGTGCCACATTTAACAAAGCAACTGATCTCAACACTAAGAGTTCAAACAGCAAATGGGCTTTGCTTTTCTGCAGTTCAACATCAGAAGCCATGAAAATATTCCAGTGCAGTTGTATGCCCAAAGCCACCAAGAGCCAACGAGAGGATGCTGCTCACTGAGAGACCCCAGAAAGGCATGGGGCCAGAACCCCTCAGCTGCTCCAGGGCTTTCCTCAGGAGCCACACAGCCCTGGAGCAGAGCTCTGCACTTACCTTGATGGTCCTGTCCCCTGAGGCTGACACGATGTACTTGTCATCGAAGTCCACCACGTTGACGGCAGCCCGGTGCCCCACCAGGACGCGGCGCAGGGTGATGTCTGTGGGGGAGGCCATGTCCCACACGGCGATGGACCTGTCCTTGGAGCACGTCACCATCAGCCCATTGCTGAACCTCAGATGCAGCACGGCCTCGTTGTGGTGGATCAGCGTGTTCAGAACTTCCCCCGTATTTACATCCCAGACTCTGCGGGAGAGAACGAGGTTATCCCAAGGGAGGCTGATGGCTCTGCAGGGTGTGAACGTGCACACACCTGCCCCAGCCTCCAAGGGAGAGCTCTGGCTGGCTGAGCTCTAGGGAAGGCAGGAAGATGGTGCTGGAAGTGTCCTCAGTGCCAGCAGAACTGCAGTCAGGTAGTGCTCCATGTGTACTAAACACCCTCTCAATAAGAGTCACAAGTATGACATGTCAGAGGGCAGTACAAGAAACCCCAACTGAAGAAATTATTGTATAGTTGGCCATCAGCCACTCCAAACTTCAGGGTATGCCTTGAATCCCTCAGGTGATATTCCTTTAAAATTCCTAATGCTAAAAGAACAAAATAGATTTGGAAAAAAAGTTTATTTAATATGATGCTTTGCCAAGTATGAGTATCTTGCTTCTGGAATACAAATATGACATTCATCTTGGGGATTTTTTCTGATATTTAGAGATTAATTAAAATATTCCCAGCCCTCATACTCAAATTATTTTTGTGCAAGAACTTAACACTCACCTCACTGTAGAATCTGAAGATCCAGTTACAATAACTCTTTCATCATATTGCAGACAAAGAACTGAGCCAGTATGTCCTGTTAATACTTTCAAACATTCCAAGCTTGTTTTGTCCCAAATCTGTTTGAAACAAGAAGGGTAAATGGTTTATCAAC
This sequence comes from Picathartes gymnocephalus, assembly GCA_013390045.1. Taxonomy (NCBI): domain Eukaryota; kingdom Metazoa; phylum Chordata; class Aves; order Passeriformes; family Picathartidae; genus Picathartes; species Picathartes gymnocephalus. The sequence goes on from WEKY01046858.1 coordinate 26,617, forward strand.
ATCAAGAACATGGATTCAAGACTTGAACACTATCCCAGGTGCAAAGAAAGGAGGAAAACCAGACTCCATGAGGGGTGAGTCTGTCCCATCAGTAAGCCTTGTCCTTCCCTTTAGCTTAAGGAAGTCTCTCACCAGGAGATCACATCCTGTCTAGCCAAAGGAAGTGCCAGGGAGGATGAGCATGGAAGCAAAGTCCTGGCAATGAAACAGCCACAGCCAAGGCCAGTGGCACACAGAGAGCTCCCCTCTCCTGAGGGAACAGTGATTTCACATCTGTGCAGTCAGTGGAAGTGATCCCTGGCAGTGCCCCAAGCTTCCAGAGCAGAGTGCAGGTGAGAACTTTGCCAGGCTCAGCTATCCCACCCTCACGAACCACACACAGACACTGTCCCATGAAGAGACACCAAGGAAGCATGGGCAGCTTCCCAGGGCAGAACCCCACTCACCTCCCAGGAAAAGGACAAAGGGAAGTGCTCACCTTAATGGAGTTATCTCGTAGACCACTGATGATTTTCTCATCATCATACTGTAAACAGTAGACCCCTTTGCTGTTCTCAGAGCGGCACTGGATCCTTTGCAAGTTGTGCCTCCCGCACCTCCAGTTGGATTCTATAGTCTGACCAGAGGGCAAAAACAGGAGATGGGCCTGAGGCTGCAGCAGGACTGTCCCACACCCTCCCAGCTTCCCACTTTTACACACACCATCCTTGAATCTGAAGGATATTAAACAAATCTCTTCTCCTGCTCCCAATAAATACACACAAACCACAATGAATTACAATTAGCACTTCTGTAATTTGCTGTGACAAAAGCTGTATTCATGGAGGAAATCATGGTCAACCAACCTTAATGAGAATTTCCCAAGGAGCCATTACAGAGATCCATTCCAGAACCCTTTGGTTCCCCCCATATTTATGTGACCAACCAACAAAAGCTGCAAAAATGAGACCAGGAGCTGACATGGTGCCATGTCCAGTCCAACACATGGATGAAGGGATTTCCTGGGCCTTCCCTTCCCCTATCCAGCCATAGCACCCATTAATTGTAGTTATACACCTTGGAAAGGGGTTTTGAGACATGAAACCCTCCTGAAGGTACCTAAAACCCTGATAAAAATAAAGCTCAACAGGAACTATAAAGTTTCAAATAACCAAACTTACTTTCCTCCCCCCCGCCTAAAATCTGTGGAAGGGTTATTATCAACATTTTCATTCTGAGAGGTATTTTTAAGGACAGAGACCTGACATACCTTAAAAAGCTGCAAACTATTTCACAGCAGAACCAGCATGATTTTCAGGTCTTAATGAGCTTTATTCCTTGTTGGAAAACCGATGCTGGATTCAAAGAAATGTGGGGTTTTGAACAGGAAGATCCTAACACAACTATAAGAGTGTGTGCCGAGAACTCCAGGCCAACACCTGCAGCACCTGGGCAGGCTGGGATGCTTTCACCAGAACAGCCCATCTGTTTAGCTATTTCCCTGGAATTCCCCCCAAATACTGCATGGAAACCTGGGGGGAAGCTGACAGACTGGCAGTTTGTTTGGAATAGCATATTTATTATATAATCCTAACTTCCAAAGCAGTAGCAGGCACCTCTGCAGCTCCTCCAAGACTAAAACTGACTGAACCCTTACTAAAGACAGAATTAGAGTGTGACTGTGATATCCCAATTCCAGGAAAACATGTCTGCTTCAAGGGAAAACTGACTTTCCACTTTGTTTTCCATGTGTTTGTTCCTCCAATTGTCTCCCATTATGCAATTTGGAGAGAATTATACCCAGTCCTAACACAAACCTAATGAGCCCAGGAATTTATCTAAATCACAAATACGAAGAGATCCTTCTAGAGGAGCAGTTGACAGGTCATCATTCCCTCCCAATTTGGTAGGGAAGACAATGAAATCAGGACAGGGAGGGTGTCAGTTTGGGATCAGCTTTCCTGGCCTGCTAATTGTCACACTGGGCACTGGGCTCAAACCTGCCACTGCTCTCGCTCAGCCTTGGAGGGAACAGCCCAGTTCATCACCCTCCTTGCCCAGCATGGAATGCAGGGCTCAAGGGGGAAGGACAGGCAATTCCAAAGCTTTATCTCATCTGGGCTGGGAAGGCAGGACTGCAGCTCATCAACTCCTCTGCCCCTCAGAAACAGAAGAGGATTGCAGGCATTAACAGCAGGAACCAATGTAATTATAGATCTGAAGGCAGCAGATTTAAATATGCGATAGTAACGCTGGAGACATAAGAGATAAAGCATCAGAGATCCCAATCAGCCAATTTAAATAGTTTTAGAAATTATTTATGTTCAGATATTCAGTTCTGAATAGTCTCAAGGGAGAGCTTCCCCAAAGCCCTGTTCTGGGACAGGTCTACACTAAGCTTGCCCAAAGCATGTGCCAGGAGCTGTGAGAGCTCAAAGACCCTGTGAGCACTTCCACAGTTCAGCTTCCTGTGACAGCCACTCCCAGCAGCCCCAGAACACACTGGGAACCCCACAAACCAGAAATGCTGCTGGTCACAGCTTCCCAAACAGAGCAGGACACAGTGAAGTTTGCTAACCAAGCACTCGGGACACAACCTGGCTCAATTCTCACAGGTTCCCTACAGGAAGCTTCTTCAGCTGCTCCCCATAAGAAAATGCTGGCTTCAGACAAAGGAAACTGAACTCTTGTGTGTCTCTGTGAAAGCAGTAATGCACATACAGGTGCACATTTTTGTCCTGGGAGGAGATGTCATTCCATGCAGCCATTATGTGGTGTGGCTACTGTGGGAAAACAGTGCCTGTTTTTGGAGAACTTGTAAAATCCCCTCATGCTGCCTTAATTCTTGGGATGCTGGGAAAGCAGCCACGACACACAGAATGTACAGGAGCACTTCCCTGGGCAGCAGAATGAAACCAGATGTGCACATCCAGAGAAAAAACATTTGGGATGACTGAACAGACTGAGTGGGTGGGCAACTGGAGGACCCTCCGAGAGGAACACGGTTAATGCAGAACTGGCAGCCACATGAAAGCTTCTACTGTCGGGAATTTCTGGTTGTTGCTCCGTGGTGCAGGGAGTGAAAGTCTTCATCTGCACTCTCTGCCAGGAGATATCTTGGCTGGATCCACCCAGCAAGGAGGACAGCAGGTATGACAGGGGAGGAAATCACTGAGCTTATGGGCTCTCACAAGCATCAGGGAGTCAGGGCTGAAGAACCCCACAGTTTATTTGCATATTTATGGTTCCAAACCAACATCAAGATATCCAACACCCACTACTGTATTTTCTACAGATGGCCTCAAAAGTCTCCTCTGCCTCTGAACTCAGGTTTCCCAGTTAAAAGCAGCACAGTCTCCTGAGCTCACGCCCACAGTTTCTCACACTCTCCTAAAAGCTCACCAGAGCAACAGCAGCGAGGAGCTCACAAATGCTGCACAAGCAACAAAATCTGGACATACAAGGGATAAAGACTGAGCATTTGCCACAGCAGGAGAGCCATTTGGCAGCTGAAGTGGTGCACAAATGGATTGAAAGAAAAAAAGGCATTTACTGGGAAAAGTACAAACAGAAAATAGTCCAAGATGTAGAGGTGTAGCCAAGCCTTGATCGTGCCAGAATATATTCACTGGTGCAAAGGTGCACAGTGAAAAGAAATGCAATTCATCTGCATTAACATCTGGAACATTAACTATACATTGGAAGTGTTAAGGATAATCTACTAGGAACAGGGATTTTTTTCCCCATTGGATAATGTATACTGTGTTCAGCTCCTTGGCTAACAATTGCATTTTTATCCTTGTGAATGTTATTGCAGAGTAAGTGGGTTTATCTTAATCCCACAAACCAAGGAGTTCCTCTTCCCTCTGAATACACCATTCTCTGCAGGACAAGTGGGGCAGGAAAAAGCAGAAGGAACATCCACATTTGTTACAAATGTAGGGATTTCTCCTGATGCATTAAGCCGTGAAAATCCAACCCTTTGTCCTTCTCATGCTTTCTTCAAAGGGAAAAAGGAAAATCCCTCCTGACCATGCCAGAGAGAAGGCACAAGTAAATGAACTTATGCCACCAGGGTAGAGAGGGCTTAATAATTCATTTATGACGAGGATAAGAGGGTTTGATAAGCAAAGACCCCCAGGTCCCTTTCCAGGGCTGCTCTCCAGTACATTTCTGTTAAAAAGCAGAAGGGGCAAGTGAACCAAAGGAGCCAAGCCAGGACCCCACCCCAAGGCCAGGGCAGCTGCAAGGGGCGTTCTGCCCTGCTCAGAGGAAAGAAAATCTGAAATCTGTACCATCCACCACAAGAACTTGGTCCTTCCTGCTCCAAAGCCTCCCCTTTCCTTGGCCAGCTTCATTTTTAAGAAATGTTTTTTGGAAAGTGCCTGTAGAATAGAGATTTCAAAGTCTGGCTGAAAAAATTTCTAGGCATATAATGCTGACCAGATTCTCCCCACACAGGCACATAAAATTTCTCTCTCCAGCATCATAATTAGAGCAGTATTAAACAAACCCATTTCCCTCATAAATTATACCCTGCAACTTCCATAAACAACCATCTCCCAAAGCCGGCAGGAACTTAGGGCAAGAACTGACTTTTTCCCCTTTTCAACTTGTCCCAAGGCTTTAAAATTTCAGTTCCAGTCCTAAAACCTGAACTTTTTTCAGAAACTGGAAGAACACAGAGTGTTTATCTGATGGTCTGGCACCGCATTTTCCTAAAGTCTTTGGAAAAAACACATTTTAATTCTCATCTTAATGAGGTGGACCCAAGTCTCCATGGAAACGAGTTGAGGGCACTCACCATGTGCCTCAAGATAAGGAGAACATTTATGAAACAAAGTCTTCTCAACTCATCACCAGAAATAGATACTTGTGCTAATCCTGAGGGGACAACACAATAGTTGGCCAAGCTTCACAAATAATATGGAAAAAGTCCAGGGACTTGGGGTTCTGGAATCAGCAGGATTCAACTTCCCAGCCTGGCACTGTGCCTGAGGACAGGGCCCCACTGGAACAGCCAACCCACACAGGACACCCCACTCCAGTCAGGGGCTCTCCACAAACAAGGCCTCACACCAAGTCCAGTTTTCTAGGATAAACCCCCACATCCAAAAAGGTTTTCCCTTTTAAAAAGCTCCTAAAGAACCCTGGCAGTTCAACATGTGACTTGGAGACGTTTGGAGGGACTGGACCACCTCTTGTGAAATGAAACCTAATTAAATATTTGGCTTCACAGTGGAAGTGGGGAGTAACCATCTCTTTCCAAGAATTTGGTTTCAGATCTCTAAATGTCCTCTTATTTTCAAATCCAATGACTTCAGAAGTGACATTATGTTCCCAAAATGGGTTTGGCATGAAATAAGCAGACACTGGCACCACCACATTTCAGGAGAGGCAGGGGAAGCTCCCTCTGCCAAGCCCCTGCCTGGGTTACCTTCAGCTCCCACCACTTTGTGGTTGCATGAACTTTTGACCCACAAGTAAGAGCCCAAGGGAAAGAATTCAAATTTGCTGTTTATCATCCCTCATTTTTCCTTCCAATTGTTAATTCAGGTTTGGGATTATTTTTCAAGTTCTGACAGTCACGGAGCACATTCTGCTTTAAGCTCATCTCTGAGGCCCACAACCCAATTCAGCACCAGCTGCAGCAAATTCCTAACTCTCATCCTTGGAAACGATCTAGCAGAATTTGGTCAATCTTTGTAAACTGGCAAAATACCAAATGACAAGATTTTTGTGCTATATCAAATATACTTTACTGTATTAAAAAATCAAGTCCTTTGGATTTGTTCTTAACAACAGGTATATAAATCTATAAATGTTAATATGGCTCCCTAAACTCTGATCCTCTAACAGAAACAGGAAGATCTTATTAAAGATCCAGGCAAATATTTGAAGAAAAAACATTTTGGTATTCAGAGATAAAAAATTCTTCATCACAGCTAAGATGAAAGTCTTAAATAAGAGCTTCTGCACATTGCTGTGAAACATGGAAGAATGGGGAAAGCACAAAACTGTGGAAGAGAAACTTCGGCTTAAAAACACGAAGAGGAGGCAGAAGTTAATCTTAAAGCTACATTTGGTTGTTATTGGTACTCACTCTCTACATTTTAAACAGTGTTAAAAGCTTCTTTTGACAGCCCTTTAGGGAAGCAATTTGTGAAAAGTACTTTTAAGGCTGATTTATTCAAAAAATTCTAATAGACTTTTGGAAGTGGAAGAATTATTGGGCCCTTGACTATTAGCAAAAGCACCAAGCCCTCTCCAGGCCTGAAGCCTGGCAAACAGCAATATTTCAGAGGGCTTGGAGGGAATAGGTAAGCAGGGGAAAAATCTCCTGTGGGAGAAACACACTCATTACTACAATACATTTTTAAATCCTACTCTTTTCCCACTCTATTCAAAGACTGGAGATTTTTTTACATTTATTGTTGACACTGGGGATGAGAGAAGCACGAGAGGTTTGGTTTTTCCTACTTGCTTCATCCTAGCAGGTAGTATTCAATTCAGGAGCTTTGTTTCTGTGCATTGCAAAGCAAATCTACAGCAACTAAAGACTCAAAGCATTAAGGAGCAGATTGGGATAAATCAAAAGCCCTCAGAACATCTTAAAGGAGTCCTTCCATCTCTAATAACAATGCCTACACAAATGTTCCACTTACACAAATGAGTTTCAGAAGAATAATATCAAAAGTGTGAGTTACAGTAATGCCAAACTGTTTTAGTGTTCTATGCAAAGGTTTTCATGCTGCTTTTTGCCCATTTTCTTTACAGAACTAGGCCAAATTGTGCAAAAAGCAAAAAAATATCACACTAAAAGCTCTTAATCCCACAGGCTTCTTATTATTGCAGTATCACTGTCATTCCCTTACAGGGAAAATATATCTCCCCTCCAATAATAAAGTGGATTATTCAGCTCACAGGTAGATATCAAGTTTGCTCATATTTTGCCTAGGGTGCATTTCATGCTCAGTTCTTTATCTTTAAATGCCTATAAATGATGTAGAAAGGTTTATAAAAAGGTACTTGGAAAGCACATTATGGCTTCCAGTAGAACCACTTTACAGCTGGGTTCAGAGTTTGGGATAATTTTGTTTCCTGAGTGCCAAGCAGCACAAATTGCCATGTGCCATTCCACAGAGTGATTCCATTAGTTCACATCTGTCTTCAACATCAAAACACATTTCATCACTAATGAATTCCAGACCAATAATTTCCCATCCTGAAATAAATCCGTGACAGTCTGTGGTGTAACTTCAGAGCTTTGTGGTGGGTACAGCAAACAGAGCAAGACACATTTTCTCCTGCTGACAGAACACTGGGATGATCCTGACTTACCAGAAATATTTCAAAACCACCAAGCAAGCCCAGATCTGTAAATTTCAGAACAAGATAAGCAAGATTTTATATCTGAAGCTTCTTTACTACTGATGCCCCTGTGGGTTCATCATCATAGGACTGATTATTGTTCCCATCAAACAACTGCAGAGAGGAAAAATCCCCTATTTTCCGCTAGGGACCAAACCTGTATTTCTAGCAGTCAATCACTGCTTTAGAAGTAATATTTTAAATAACTGGTGTTTAAAGCATCAACCTCTGGATCATCTTCTAAGTGAGTGTGACCAATATACTGAACATTCAGCAACACACGGAATTATCTTACAGTAGTGTGTCCTAAACCTGCTGTTCTATTAAAATCCAGAGTCCCAAAAGAGTTACAAAACTCTTTAAATGCAAAAAGAATGGTGCTGACACCTAAACCAATGCACCTCCTGTGGCAGGGAGCTGCTGAGGGTGTTTTTTAAATCATCCCAAGAGCAGAAGTGACACGGGTTCATTGCTCCAACATTCACCACCTCTGGAACCCCAAAATCAGCACCATTATCTGTCCGGCAGACAGGACAGATCAGAACACCTACCTCTATATCCTGGATTATCTTTGGGTATAAGGACCTGTAAAACGAATTGGGGGGCCCATCTGTTGGTCTGTTTTTAAACAGGTACTGATCCCTAGAAAGAAGAAGAAACAGAGTTTTCAGTGTACCACAAAGAATCCAAACTTCACAGGAATGCAAAGCCTGCCCAGAACAAACCCTCAGCACATATTCTCAAAAATACTTGGAAGAATTTTTAGTATCACTATTACAATCCTTGTGACTTTGAGATTTGACAAATATTTAAAATGTCCAAGGTTAAAAAGATAACAAGTGTTTTCCAGTTCTCATTCCCTGCTCCACAAGGTTTCCAGGCAGCAGCAGGGTGCCCTCCCCTTGCTCTGTCCATGCCTTTGCTCAGGCACACCACTAGAGAGCACAGGGAAACAGGTTTCTGAGGCAGAACAGCTCTCCAGAAACTTGGAAAGGATAGGAAAACTCCACTGCTACAAACAGCAAGGGTTTCTCTTTGAGAGGCTTCTGCAGCTCAAGCTGCTATTTTACATTTTCAGAAAAAAAACCCAAAACAGAACAAACAAAACAACAACAACAACAAACAAACACAACCAAACAAAAAGCGCAAACAAAGTTGAACTGGAAACACTTCACTTGAGAAAAAGCCCTGCAAATGTGCTGTCATTGATTTTTAAGACTGGATGCAATTGTTAGTTCTCCCTGCAAAACAGAAGTTCCAAATTTGCACAGACTCAAGCAAGAAAAAATGGTGACAGACACGGGAGCACAAAAGGACAGGGACAAAGCCAGAGCAGAACGGGGAGCTGACAGCTTTGGCCTCCAGCCCCAGCAGAGCTCAGGAGCTCAGCAATACCCTTCCCTTTTGGGCAGAGCTGGTCCTGAGGGATTTGTAGAGGAGGACACTGCAGCAGGGCGTGAGTTCAGGTACTTACCAACCCCTCCTCTCCGAGAGCCCCTTCCAGAGCGGGTCTGTGCGTACCATTCTCTCAATGAGCTTCTTCCAGAGCATCCCCTCCGAGATGACTCTCTGCCACTCCTTACACACCAGCTCTGCTGCACACAAGGATCTGGCATCGAGATAGGAAAGGATGTTTTCTGCTATGTGATCTAAGCCTTGCTCTACAAAGAAATGGAGGCAACAGTCAGTGCACAGAAACAACCAAAGCAGCCTTGCAAGACACACGGAGAATCCAGAACTTCGGGGCACTGCAGCAGCATGAGAACACTGTCACTGGCAGAGGCACTAGTTACAGGTGAATGCACACAGAGACACCAAAATATCTCCAAGGTTTTATGTCTTGCCTGCCTGTGGGAGCTTCCTTCTGCCCTGGAGGGAAAATCAGCACAAGGAACAGCAAAAGCAGTGTGGGCAGGCCCAGGGAAAGGACTGTCCCCTGCACTCTGCTCTCCTGAGATCCCACCTGGAGCAGGGATCACAGCTCTGCTGTCCCCACCATAAGGACATGGAACTGCTGGAGCAAGTGCAGAGGAGGCCATGGAGTTGCTACAGGGACTGGAGCAGCTCCCCTGTGGAGCCAGGCTGGGAGAACTAGGAATGTCCAGCCTGGAGAAGGGAAGGGTGTGTGGAGACCTCAGAGCCCCTGCCAGTGTCTGAAAGGGCTCCAAGAAAGTTCCTCTGCCTCAGGAACTGGAGAGTCAGGACAAGGGGGAATAGCTTCACTGCCAGAGGGCAGGGATAGATGGGATATTGGAGAGAAATTCTTCCCTGTGAAGAAGTCACTGCTAAGTCTGTTCCTTACTTCAAAGGACCTGCAAATTTTCCTTTCCACAAAACTCCCCTGAACCCGAGATGCTGAGTAACTTCATTTTCATAAGTAACATACACCCCTTGGCCAAGCATGAAAAAAACCTTTCAAACCAGGAGATGACAACTTTTTAAATTTTCCACTTTATCTCATGACAGCCCACTTTAGGCTTCAAACAGTCCCGACAAATCAAAGGAACTACTGCTGTTTTTTCAAAGCATGAAGAACGTGTGTTCATACAGTGCTGCCCTGCACACTGAATTTCACATGGCCTTCATAAAAATGAACAGCAGCAGAAAGCAGAAATGAATACATGTAACTCTTATTCATTTATTGATTTATTCTACATAATTTAGAGAATTGTAACGTAAGTCTAGAGGGCCTGTCCTTCATGTCTGTGCTTTGGACCTGTTCTATTACATTAATTAGGGTAAATATTTCACTTGACATCTCTTTTGAATGTAGCCATTTTAATCTGTGCACTTCTGCTAGCGGTAAAAATCTCAAGAATAGAATGATGTCAGACAACATGCAGGACTAAGTTTAAGACACATTAAGGCCTGAAACAGCTGCATATCCCTGTTTTGCATAAAAAGACAGTGATTCGTTTTATAAAGTTTCTAAAATAGGTACTAAAACCTATTCATTTTCTCAAGTAAAATGAATTTAACATTTATTGGTAGACTTTTCAAAGGAAAACATGACACCCATCCCTTATGCCTCTACAAGAGTCTTTGCTGTTTTATAGGAAGTGGTGAAAAGACCTGTTGTTGTTTAGAGGGAGCAGCTGAAGGTTTGCTTGAATTTCAATAACAAATTCAAACAATTAAAATTCACAGGGATTTCAAAAGTCTGTGTATAAATATCACTTTGTATGAAACCCAAATGTGGGATGTCAACTCTCTAAATGTGATCAACATTAGATACAGAACAGTCACTTGATCAGGGAACACACCACAGTTACCACTCTGTCACTGAAAGCAAGGGAAGTCAGATTCCATCAACTCTTCTTCCATTTTTCCTACATTCTCACAGGTGTAAAATTGGTCAGGACAGCAGGGAGCAAAAACTACTTCTGTTTGAAACAAAAGAATTTGACTTCTTTAAGACAACTGAAGCCATCTTTTAAAAAGGCATTGTGGAATATCCTGAGTTGGAAGGGACCCAAAAGGATCATCAATTACACCTCCTGGCCCTGCACAGGATGACCCCAAAAATCCCTCCATGTGCCTGAGAGTGGCACTCCACTGTTATCCTTTAATGTGATTGCAGCCCAACACAGGATTGATTTCAATCAGCTGGGATTAAGTTCCTGGATAAATTTAGACAGATGTTCTTCTCACGCCACAGCACCTTCAAGGAAGGCTGAATATGGGAACAATTCCCAGTATTTACATTGGAAAAAAAAGCAACAGAAGTTGTAAAGATGTATTTTGATATATACAAATGTGGTGTAAACAACTGTCATCTTATAAAGCTCTCAAAATTTTCTTACGCAGAAATTTTTAACATGAAAGATCTGTGTAACTCTGTATCAGCCCTGAGGTATAAAAGCACACAAAATGAAATTATAATTGAAGATCGGACTTGCACATGAAGGGTCTGGAGAGTCAGTCCTAGGAGGAGCAGCTGATTTGGATTTTTAGGATTTAGCTTTTAGGCTTTGCTTCTCCTCCTCTTCCACCCTCAGTGTTCAGTGCTGTCCTGGCACTCCTGGGATAAACCCACGGGCTGCTCACACACTGCAGGGTGAGGCTGTGCCACTGGGCTGCCAGTGGCACACAGAACACACTGACCACTTACCCAGCTGATTTCCCACTCTGCAAACAGTGTCTACACATTTCCCTTTCCAAGAATCAAATGAATCCCTGTCCCCACCAGCAAAAGTCCAGAGATACAATTTCTTCCAAAAATTAATGGAAAAATAAATACAACTTACCAGCAGATTACACCCTAGAGATTCTAGAGATCGACTCATTGCTGCTCTGCATTTTTGTGAAAAAATGCACAGAGCAAGTGCAGAAACAGATTTCATATCTGAACATATCACGCAGGCTGACATTTGTGGGTGTCAGACGAGGTTGTGAGTAACTGAAAGGAGTAATCAGGGCTGGACAACACAATAAAAATCCACAAGTATTTTTGCTCTTAGGTCAGCAACAAGAGTAGATAAACTAGATGCACTCATCAAAGCAGAAACTCAGTACAACATTAAAATGTAAGACTTCCTAAACTATAACACCACTGCAGCAGTATTTTCTATACCTATGGAGTTTGTGTGAAAAAGGAATTCAGACCAAAGCTTGCAGACACACAACTTCTGTGACAACTCAGTTCCAATTCCAGCACACATTCTTTGAGATGCACCAGTCCAACTATTTTAACGTGGAACAACACTGGCATCCAGTGGCCAATTCAATTAATCACAGAAGGGATTCAGCCACCCTGCTCCCTTCTCTGCACCAGGAAGCAGCGCTGGATCTAGAAGGGACCATGGAAATGGGGAGGATGTTCCCAAGGGGCTGCACAGCCCAGAGCCCTGAGCAAACCCCTGCTCCGTGCTGGATTTACCTGGCAGTGCAGTGATGAAGTCCCGCTGTAACATGGGCTTCAGGTAGGAGTTAATATGTCCATGCTGATAGTGACACATTCGGGAAATGAGGTGTTCCACAAATTCCACTTGATCTGATTCAGACCACTGGTCAAAATATTTTATACACAAGTCTTTTTCCTTTTCGTAGTTTCCTTCTGATGGTCTTTTTCTTGAGACAATCACAGATGAAGTTCCATTACTTATCTGGGGTTGGAAAAGGAACATGATTTATACATTAGTATATATTTAAACACTGGTATTTATATATAAACTACAGGAACAGCTTAATAAAAACTCTCTCAAGGAAAAAATATGTAAGAAGATGCAAAGAAATAAGCAAAACTAAATTTTAAAACACATTTTTCAATATATGAACTACATCAGATGAATTTCAAAGGCTTTTCCAAGTCTTTCATAGACTTTGTTCCTAAACTACTTCATACACTGCAAGCCTTCAATTCTTCCCTTACACCTCTTATCATTTAAACTGCAAGGAACTTAACTGTTTTTAGAACTACCTTTCCCAGCTCTAAGCAGTGGTTTCTGGGCACATCGTAGTTTGTCTCCACAAATGTTTTGCTCAGGTTCTGGCAGTTAAAATAACAGATAAAGTTGGATATAAATACTCTAATTAACACAACCATTTGGGACTCTAGTGTCAGTGTTGCACTGGTTGTCCATAAATGAAAACTGAGAATCAAGGGCTCAGTTTGCTTTTGCAAAACAGCTCCTGTCAATGTTTGGGACATCCACATGAACACCTCATTAAAATCCTGGGAGCTTCAGCTCCACATCAGGATGCCCCAGAACACCCTGGCAGGAGTGCTAATTAGTGAGCACAGCCTCAACGATGCCGGCTCCTCTGAGCCCCTCAGGAGCCAAGGGGCTGCTGGCGAGCAATTGGCAGCTCTGAAATACTCCCAAACTTCTTCAAAGCAAATGGGTTGCAAGTCCCTGTCATGTTGAACTTGTTTTTTTAAACAACGGTCACGTGCTCAGAAATATAAGTGAACTTTATTCCCAAGGATGCTTTGGCACAGCATTGTCCTTCCAAGGTCAGCAGAAACCACAAAATCTGAGCAGAACTGGTAATTTCTCAAGGGTTATCCACTGGCACCATCCTTCACTCGAAGGCTGAGCTAATTTTAGGAGGATACAGCCAACTGTGTCCAAAGATCATTATGCAGATCCGAAATTTGGACACTTCTCAAAAGCAGGAACATACAAAATCCTGGCACCTCTCCTTCTACATCCATGTTAGTCCTACCTGCCACAGGGTATTTTTCTTTGGAGACTCATCTTCATTCTGATCCTCCATTACTGACGTGTTCTGGAAAAAAAGAACAAATATTACTTCAGCTTTTTACTCCATGACAATTTCTTGCTCTACAAGCATTACGACAAAGCAAATCAATTGAACAGATAAAATTCATTTTCCCAGTGAACGGAATTCTCAAAGACTTCTGGCCACAAAACCTGAGTATTATAAATAAATTCGCCTTTTAACTGACATGTTTATCAATTCCATTTACTGTAAAGATAACTCCCCAACCCCGCTTCAATTTTCTTTGACAGGTTTTCATGCAGCCTTTCAACGCTTTTCTCACTGGGAAATAAATTCACTTTCATCCTACTCAAGCCAAAGCAATTAAACCTGTCAATGTATTCAACCCGCATCTTCTGCCAAAGTTAAATTGCATACAGCTAGGCAAAGAAAAAATAAAATCACTATACACTACTTCCATGCAAGAGAATATGCTTTCTCCCCAGTTCTAGGAATAGAGATCATTCTCTGCAGAACATCTCTGCAATTCACTGCCCAGGCTGTGTCTACAACCCTTGGCAGCCACCCCTGCCTTTACTGCAGTGCTCTCCCCACATCACTACTGCTCCCTACCACTGCTTCCTTCCCTTTCCTTCACCAACAAAAGATGGAAGGATTTCTAGAAACCTTCAGCTGCAAATGCTGATCTGAGCTCCCCTCTGTCTCCCCAAATCTTCCCCTCCTTTCTGCCCCTGGTGGTGATGAGCTGCTCCCTTTTGGTGTCCGTGGCACAGCCCCCATCTCCCTGCTGCCAGCTCCCTCATTCCCAGGCAGCTCCTGCTGCCCCCAGCCCTGCCCTCCCCATCCCTGTGCCCAGGGAACTGGCAGAGAGTTAGCAGGACAAACTGAGTGTCCAAAAACACCCTCTGTATTTATTTCAGCCTTCTCACCTCCCATCTCAGCAGAAACAGGAACAAGGGGCTCAGGTAAAACACACAGTGGAATAAGTCACACAATTCCCTCACTCCTGCCATCTTGGATTGTGGGTAAATCCTTAAACTACATCCACCCCCACTCAAAACACAATTCCATCTCAAAAGCACTCATCTCCTCTTTCTTCCATAGGGGCGTGCTGCACAAACCCAGAAACCTGCAAAATGAACAGTATCCTGTCTGGAGCAACCCTTCCTTCCTTGCCCAACCACTCTGGCTCAAGCTTACCCTGAGCCCTCCCTGAAGGTGTGGAAAAACATGTGGCACATGGACTTTGGATCACAGGATAAAACCTGTGACCACAGGTGATGGAAAGACTCAACTCCCTGGTTATGACACACGTGACAATGACATGTACAAGCCCAGGAGGTGGCTGAAGGGGAATCCAGAAAGGGATAAAGGCAGGAGATGTTTGGATTGACTCCACAAAAACATGGATTTTAGTGTTTCTGGGCATACACGGAACAGACCTTCCATGGTTTTTGAAGTCACGATCTCTGGAGGGCCATCCCAGTTATCCACAATTCCCAACCAGCCCCTCTCACTGGGGTGCAAACCATGCAAGGGGTGCTCTACCCCAGCAGGGAACACAGCAGCCCCTCACTGACTGGGGCCCATCCAGCCCACACCAGTTACCCCATGCTAGAAAGCAAACATGCCACCAGGGAACTATGCAGGGTTTCTTTGATTTTACTTTATTTCAATATGAATAGTAAAAATACTCATTAGAATGATTATATGTGGGTAACAGTGCATCCAATTAGTGTGTCCTTAAATAAGGAACATCTCATCTCCTTTGGCAGCTGAAGGTTAAATAAACCCATGGATCCTGAGAGCTACAAGCAAGGAACACTGAGAATATCAAACACAGGTGGCCTGGGTCAGCAAATTAAGCAGAAATCCCACATTTTATCCATTTATGCCCCCTAACTTTCCTTCTAGAGGGCATGGTGAGACTCTGCCAATGTACTTCTCCCTTTATCAGAAAATATCTCAAATCTTTGCCAGCTTTTCCAGGGATGGAGACTAAGAACTGCCTCCTAAACCTGATGTCATTCTGGGAACATCCAATAAAACTACAGCACAGCAGAGCAGCACTGTGCCACAGAGTGCAGGGACACAGATGTCACCCAACCCATCAGACTCCCACACCAGCAGATTGCAGAGCGAGTTCCTGCTGTGCCCCTGCTCAATTCCACTGTGCCTCCACTGCTGCCCAGGGAAAGAAAACTGAGCACCAAGCTTTGGGGGGAGAGGCTACAGCCTTGGAATGTCACAGGATCACAGAATCATTAAAGCTGGAAAAGACCTCAAGGACCATCAAGTCCAACCTCTGCCTGGTCCCCACCTTGTCCCCAGCCCAGAGCACTGAGTGCCACCTGCAGCCCTTCCCTGGACACCAGCAGGGACGGGGACTCCAAACTGCACTGCTGCCCAGAGATACTCCCATGTCCTGTCTCCATCTCAGCCATGACTGTGAGGGCAGATAACACAAACTGATTGTTAGGCTGGAAATGAACTCTATATTCAGATACTTCACCAGGAAGTTGGCAGCTGCATTAATTTAATGGTATCTACTACTGCAGCTTCTTGCGTTCTTTTCACATCCTGATTCATTCCACACTTTCTTACTGTATTTTAGAGCTTTCAAATCCTTCATCCTTTCCCTTTCTGCTCCCAAATACATATTTTGTTTTCCCTATTATATCTTCTCTTTCTAAGAAACTTGCTCTGCTTCTCTCTGAAAACACTTCATTTTGGGGTCATTCTGCCCATCACACACACCCCAATCTCTCTCTCCAGCACTTCAGCCTACCAATTGGAGACCAGGAGATGCTGGGTGGATCCTGCCCTGTTGTCTGGAAGAAGCAATTAGACGACTGTGATCTGTCCTGTCCATTGCCAGCACTTGGCAGAAGGACGATTTCAGAATTCCTAGCAGTTGGTGTCACCAGCCCTGGCTCCTGGGCTCCAGCCCTTATGCAAGAACACGGATAGGCATCTCCAGGTCCAACTCTTCCCTTCCCTCAGTGCACCTCCTGTTCACCCCACCCACCTCCACTTAAAGCCAGTTTCCCAAGTGCCTTTGAAGTGGCAAGAGCATGGAATTCACCTCAACTCCCTGCAGCTCCGAGGCCTGATGGAAGCAGTGACAGCTCATCCCAGTGATCCCAGCAAGGCCCAGCTGCCCTTGCAGACATTCCCCAAAAGTGATTTCGACCCCCACAAGAGCCCTGCAGCTTCTCACAGCACAAGCAGAGCTTCTAAATATTGTCAATTCATCTTGTTTGTACGTTCATTTTTTCCAGAGATTCTTGTGAAGTTGCTCACAACTCTTGCAAATGTAGAATGATTATTTTCAACCAACTGTCATTCCTTAATTAGTCAGCCTGGAGTAAATGCTCTCCATCCCTACTGGGAACGGCAGCGACAGCCAAGAGATAACAATGGGTCCAAGCTGGGATGTTTTGTTGCTGCCTTACAGTTGTTAAAACCCAACTGAGTCGAGTTACACTGAGCAAAGTCCCAGACTCTATTTCCTTCCACTGACTGTAACCAGAAATGGCAGTAAAATTCACACATTGCTCCACAAGCTGGGCAAGTTTAAAAGCTCATTTCCTGGAGATTTGCATCCCACATTCCTTGCTTAGTCCCGCAGAAACTTCAGGCCTTCTTTAGTCTTTCTGCTCCACAATACCTCAGGTTTCTGGGATTCCTATGGGGTGCAGATAACCATGGCAAAACACGTTCACAAGTTACTTGGAGAGAAAGAAGTTCTGACAAGCTTAATTACATCAAACTAATTCCCTTTGGAGATTATGAAAAGCTTCCAAAATAGAAACAACTATGAACGATCCCCAAAAGGCAAAGAAATGGTAGGTATTCTAAAACTCCATAAATCACAGTTTCAAGGAAGATCCTTGGATACCAGGTAGTAACTGATGTCTCAAGCACAGCAGTTCAGTGGATGTGAGGTTGTGAGAGGCAAAAGTACCCCGTGTTTTCCTGGCACTGCAAGGCTCCCCTCCCTCAGCAGCTGCGGGAAACACTGCACCTTTTTCCAGCAGAAATTCATCAAACCTGGACAAGCTGCTCCAGATTTCCAGCAGGCTGCTCTTAGCCTGGGTTTGCACCGGGAGCTGGGAGTGTCTTGAGTCATTTAATTGCCTGGGCAGGGGAACAGCCAGGTGCAGCTTTGTTCTTAACCCACTTTGAGCTCCAGTATCGGGAGAGCAATTCTGGGAGCGATAGCAGGAAATCCTGGGAACTGGGGCAGGACACACGAGTTTCAGCATTGAGCAAGGTACTCAACACTGCTAAGTGTCTTCGATGCCAAAGCTTCCCCTGACAAATAAGGGATTCACAGGATATAAGGGATGGATGGACAAAACAAAGCAACAGCTGTGTTACCTTAAAAAAAAAAAAAACAGAAGAATCTTATATTTTAGCTTTAATGAAAGGGAAAGGGATAGAAAACAAGAACCTCTATGTCCCACTACCCTTGAGACCACACCTGTAATTCCCATCTCAGTTAAAGACCAAACTAAGTTTTCAACAGTCTAACTTTTCACAAGATTCCCACTCTCTGGAAAAAACCACCAGGAAATTTCAGTTAAAGTTACAAAATAAGCAAAACTAATTAAAACAATTCCGCTAAACAGGCTCTGATGTCCTTTAACAAACCATATCTGACTTTGAAGAAGCTGAAGAACCAATACAAAATAACTAAAACAAACGTGGATACCTTGGAGCCAAACTCAGCAGGTTGAACTCAGGGAGCTGGAGCTTCAATCCCCTCCTGAACCCAGCTCTGCCACACAGGGACTGCTGCAGGTCCCAGCACGTATTTCCCAGGCAAAATGAGGAATCCACCATGCTCTGGGACAGCTGGAGCCAGCAGCAAGGGAGGAAGCAGGGCAGACATCTGCACCAGCTAAAAGTGATGAGCACGTGCCCCTCATGGCTTCCTGCTTTTAATAAAGCCAGAAACTGCCAAATGCTTCAAAGCATTTCCAAATGCATGTGAGCCTCTCCGTGGGGAGAAATGGGCAGCATTTGCTAACCCAAAAACCTGTTAAACAACGTTTGTTAACAACATCTTGATACTTGATCAGAGATAAGAGGGGATTTTCCTCTTTTAACTATGGAGAGATTCCTAGTAAAAATATC
This sequence comes from Picathartes gymnocephalus, assembly GCA_013390045.1. NCBI lineage: Eukaryota > Metazoa > Chordata > Aves > Passeriformes > Picathartidae > Picathartes > Picathartes gymnocephalus. The sequence goes on from WEKY01046858.1 coordinate 45,295, forward strand.
CTGTAGCACAAATATGAAATTAATTTGGAGAACCCCTAACCTAGACTGCACAAGACGGGAATCAACCCCTCCCACAGCAAGGACCAAATCCCTTCCTTTTCAAAATCTGTCTGTGAAGGAATGCAAAAGTCCTGCAGTGCTTCCAAATGCCAGGTCAGGAACAAAGGTCAGGTGGTCACTGACAAAGGATGCTTGTCCCACTCACTGCAAACTGATCACCACAAAACATTTCTCTGGAAGCACAGCCATGGCCTATGGATGGAACAATGGCATCAAAGCTCATGTGAAAGCATTAAAAGGTATAGACAATAATTCAAATCTGGTCACTAGAGATGTTGGGTTCACAGAGGCAGCACCAGCATCAACACACCTTTAGCTACAGGTTTAACCTCGCTCCACTGCCTACGGAAAATGATTCCTTGCAATATTTTTCCATTAATTATGTACTTTTAATATAGTGAGATAATCCCATCATAGTTTAACACAAAAATAATACTAATTCCCTTGAGAAAAGCATAAAATAGAGCCCACAGTCACATGATTTTCCAAATAGAGAGTTCCCGAAAATAGCTGATATTAGACAAACTCAATCTACTGTCCACAGCCACTATAAGGCACTTGGAAAAGCAAAACTCTGAGGTTCATCAAGATTTAGTTTTCAGAAGTCCTGTGAGGAACAGGGAGCTGGACTGGATGATCCTTATGGACCCCTTCCAACCTCAGATTCGGCATGAATTCCAGGATGATTCCCAGAATCTCAGGCTGGGAGGGTCCACAGGGGCTCACCTGGAGCCACCTCCCTGCTCCAGCAGGGCCATCCCAGAGCACAGGGCACAGCAATATCTGCAATATCCCCAGGCAGGGACACTCCACAGCCTCTCTGCACCATCTGTGCAGGGCTGGGCACTGCCCAGGGCAGAAGTTCTGCCTCCTGTGCAGGGGCAACTCCTGGGCTCAGTCCCTGCCCGTTCCTCTGGTGCCATTGCTGGGTCCTGGAGCAGAGCCTGGGCCCTGCCCTGAGCCCTCCCTGCACCCAGGGACACACAGGGACGGACAGGGACGGACAGGGACGGACAGGGACAGACAGGGATGGACAGGGACGGACAGGGGCACCCAGGGACAGACAGGGATACCCAGGGCTGAGGGCCCCTCTCAGCTGGGGCTCCTCTCGAGGCTGAGCAGCCCCAGCTCCCTCAGCCTTTCCTGGGCACGGAGATGCTCCAGGCCCTTCCTCAGCTCCGGGAGCTCCCTGTCCCTGCTGTGCTGAGGATCCAGAGCTGGACACAGCACTGCAGAGGTGCCCCCAGGGCTGGGCAGAGGGGCAGGATCCCTCCCAGGTCCCATTGGCCTCCTTGGCCCCTAGGGACAGGTGGTTGTCCACCAAACATAAAAGTTCACTCTGCTGACCATGGCCATGTCTATATTTGATGTCTGTATTAGTAGCTGCTTGTTTCAACTTAAATTAAACTATTTATGTAAGCACTGGGGATCTGCACGAATTAAGCTGAACATGCTTCAATTCTTACCTAGCTCGCTGCTCTCTCAGTTGCCAGGTTTTATTTTAGTGCAGCTATTGCTGGAAGTTCAAACAAAAATATACTTAAAATACTTAAAGAGTCTACCAAGAGCCAACAGCTGAAGGCAAAATTAGAAAAAAACCCTCATACTGAAAATAGGGCATCAATTTTTATTTGGCCTCTGACTAACCACCAAAAAGTTTAGGGGAAGACATGCTGAATTCAGCACCACAGTTCCCAGTTTGTGTTTCAAGTGGCTACAAATAAATTCTGAAGTTTGGCCACAAGTTATAGATGGGAAGTTTTTAAAAGATTCCTAATGCTCTTCCATACCCAGTTTGACACCTCTCAAGGGGTTGTTTTGCAGGAGGTTTAGGCCATAGCTAAAATTCCTACCTCCTGTCTCTCCTCAAAGAAGGAAAATCTCAAGTCATTCCTCACCTAAATGTTCCAGAACAGTTATTTTTGCAGATTCCAAAGACTGCAAGCAGTTATTAAGCAGGTCACTCTGCTCAATCACCAATGCTTTGACGACTGGCAATTAGTACCACTATTTTGTTTCAAGAGTATCAGTCCTCACCTTAAACTCCTTACAAATTAACTAACTGATCTTTTACACATATAGATATAAATGACACAGATGTAGATACATAGCTGTGTATGTCTGAGTACTCAGTATGTCTGACTTCACATGGAACTAATCAGAGAATCCCAGGAAGGTTTAGGTTGGAAGGGACCTTAAAACTCATCTTGTTCCACTCCTTGCGAGGGCAGGGACCCCTCCCACTGTCCCAGGCTGCTCCAAGCTCCATCCAGCCTGGCCTTGGACACTTCCAGGGATCCAGGGGCAGCCACAGCTTCTCTGGGCCAGGGCCTCCCCACCCTCCCAGGGAAGAATTCCTTCCCAATATCCCACCTAACCCTTCCGGGGCAGTGGGAAGCCATTCCCCCTTGTCCATCACTCCAGGACCTTGTAAATTGTCTCCCTCTCTGTTTGTTGTGGGTTCTCCCTTCGGCTCCTGGAAGGCCACAATCAGATCTCCTTGAAGCCTTCCCTTCTCCAGGCTGAACAATCCCAATTTCCTCAGCCTTCCCCCATGGGAGAGCTGCTCCATCCCTCTGATCACCTTGGTGGCCCTCAGAAATCAGGTCAGTGTACCCAGAGTCACACTACATAACTTGTTTTTAAACTGAAATTACACCTGAAAATGCTCAGCAGCTCAGGAATACTTTTCTGATACAATTCCATGAAACACTAAGCCAGGACTCAAACTGCACCAGTGAGGCTTTGGTGATGGCACATCCTTTTACCAGGCAGCTGTGTGCCCAAACTGCAGCCTGAGCCTGCCTGGTAGGGCAGGAATTCAATCCTTACCCAGCCTGTTAAGGACTACAGGTGATGGAAAACCGTAACAGAAATCGCTCTGGGGCTTTTAGAACCTCTGAAATAACATATTACACGTTCTCAGAAAGATTTACATCCAAAATATTCACTGACTGTTAGTTCAATTTAGGTTGTCATAAGAAACAAAACAATTGCACTCCTGTCCAAGTTCAGAGCTATTTTCCAGCATGCCTCCATTTCCACACAGCAAGATGATGTCAACAGAAAAACAACGTAATTACTGCAATCCCAAGAGACACCCAGTGGGGGTTTGTTTGATTTTGTTGGGTTTTAAATATGCAGTAACCAGTTAGTTCTTAAGGGCAGCCTTACCTCAACAGGTACTGCAGGATCACATTAACACCTTCCTTGCAGAAGTGTTTCAAAGGCACCCTAAACTCTCATTTAATGTTCTGAGTGTCTGGAGCAGAGTCAGTAACCCAAACCTGCCTGTACCCATGCTATAAAAACACGTCGTATTTACAAGGACAATGAGCAGGGAATTGTGTAATTGTAGCAGTTTGATGACTCATCCCTGCACCACTCCAGCACCAAAGCAGGGCCTGCAAAACTCACACATGGTGCAAATCCTTGTGCTGGATGGAAAACCAGAGCCCAAATACACAGAAACCACTCTGTGCACCTGGCCCTCAGACAGCCAGCACCACTGATGCAGGACCAGGAGAAATGGCAAAAGCAGTGGGCACTTCAGCCACACCAGGGCTGGGGGCTACAATAAGGTGCCCACATGCTCAGCTTGAGCTGCAATAAAATAATAATAATAATCATCATCATCTACCAGCTTGTGCAAGAGCAGCCAGCAGTAAGAGGAGCCAGCCTGCAAAGCCTCACCTGAGGCTCACTCAGATGAAAATTGGCTTCATTTTCCCACCCCTGCACTCTGCAGCCCCTGGCCAGCCCAAGAGGAGCTTTAATTCCACCTTCAGCCTACGAGTGATGTTTGTTTTTCAGGTGTCTCAGTTCATGCCTTTCACTCCGGTCACTCAGCCTTCCTTGGCAGACACTGATGTGTGCAGGAATTCCAATCCACACTCCTGCCAGAGCAGCAAAACCTCAGTACTCAAACTGTGTATCAAAGCATCACTGATATCACAGCTAACAGCTGCAGTTACTTGCCTAAAACATCTCTCAATTAACTCGCACGATTCTAGAGGCTAAATACGTCAGAAGAGAAATCCTTTCTGCCTGTGAACAACTTTTTTTAACAGCGAAATGTTTAAACCAGAAACACAGCCCTGACAAACTGCCTGCAGGAAGGTACACACATATCAGGAGCAAGATATTGGTTTGTTTTTTCAATTGATCTTTTTAAATTAAGAGAAGTTACCACAAGTTCTCAGTTATAATTATTAGTAATAGTTTTGCACTAATGGTTCATCTGTTTTCCACACAAACTTATTTAGGTAGAATCTGCACTTTTAATCTTAATCCATACCAAAGCAGAACAGTCTTTCTTGCCTCTGTACTTTTCAGACTCAGGGCAAACTTCAAACCACTTTACTTACACAGTGAATTCACTGAAAGTTCTGAAGGAAAAGCAGAGCTTAAGTTTTTAAAGCTTTGACTATGCCATGTTTCATACTTCTTCAGAACATCTGCACCTACAACTGTACCAAAATCTACCCTAAATAACTGGATTTTGTTAGGCAGTTAGGAGGATCAGGTATGACAAGCTTTTGGGGATTTTTTTGTTATAATGAAAACATTTACTACCTTAGACACTGTCTCAATGCCTAGTAAAGAGCCCCTTTAGCTTTTACTTCCTGTATTAAAAAAGCTCCAAAAAAGAAAACTTGAAGAGAAAACACTGGCTCGAGATTATCACCGCTTTTCTTCCTTTTAGAACAGATGCAAAGAGACCTCTTCAGATCCACTCATCTCATCATTTATAGGACTTGTAAAAGGAAAACAAACTATTTAAAATTGCATTTCAGTGCTGACTGCTCAGATTAGCACAACTGACCGAGGGTTGAGCACAGAGCAGCAGCTGAATTCCAGGGCTCCAGGAGCAGCCAAGGCACTCCAGAGACAGCTGATGGATCCCTGCAACACCCAACTGCTCCATCAGCACTGCTCCTCCACAGCCCAGAGCCTGCCCCAGCACCTCCTCCAAGCTCTACCATTCCCAGGGAGCATCCTTACCAAAACCCCAGGGGCTGTGTGGACACCCCCACTGCGGGGCAAGGCAAAGTCAAATTCCAAAAGCTCCAACAAAAGTTGGACCTTTTCCTCTGTGCCACACTCATGGGTAAACAAGGCAAAGACACCACTCTGCCCCACACAATTAGTAAGTGTTAACAGTATTCCAGATTAAAGGCGGGATAAGTAACGTCTGGGAAGCAAATTTCAGGCTAAGCTAGTAATTAGATCAGTACAAATTCATCAAAAAAAATTAGCCTCTGTTAATATTAACTACACATTTGCAACTTGACTGCCTGGTGCAAAGTTAAAATGCTTCAAAGGCTATTCCTGGTTTCCCAGGGGGAATTTAGGTTCAGATCTCTACTGCTGTTTCCCTATCAAACCAAAGGGAGTTACCTCAATGTACCAGCCCAAAGCACAACTCTCAGCACCAGGGGTTTGAAGAGCTGTGAGAGGGAGGGAACACCCAAGGGCCTCAGACACTGCAAAACTTTAAGCAGGTTTTGAACAGGCTTCTATATAAACTTTTACAGTAAAAGTTACACAAAGGTTACTCAAAGCCACTGAAGAGTCTGAAATACTAAACCTGCAGTAACCCTCAATTATTTCTCTTTTACAAAAAAGAAGGTATTTGCACACAAAAGAAATACAGAAAAAGCAGCCACCACAATGAAAATGCAATAAAACTGCAGCCTAGAACCAGTGAGCTACTCCAAGGAAGAATCCTGTCCTGGTCTAAGTTCAGTTGTTTCCTCCAGAGATGTATAGCAGTTATTCCAGACTTGGCAGCTCATGCAAGTGTATCAATCTTCACAACTCCTCAGGAAATTCTAATCACTCACTAATTGTCTGAAACACAAGCTTTTGTTTATGCACAGCTCCAGTGTGGGTTTGGAACTGCTGATATCCAAGCAACCCAGAACCTGCAGAAAACCTTATCTCCACGAAGGCTGCAGCCTAACTGCACCTGAAGGAAAAACCTTCAGTAATACGAAATGTAAAAAAATACTCAAACCATTTTTTGAAATATCTACCCAGCCTTGCCTGGGGTTAGGCAGACACTCTGCACTGGAGTGCTGATTTTATCTGGCTATTCAAAGGCATGTGCAATTGCATAATTTAGATTTCACATCATTTATATAATGGATGGCAAACGTTCCCGACCTGGAAGGTCGGCAGCACTTCTCTCTATGCAACGTCAAGATCCAGTTGATGAATACAAAAAGCACCTCACTGTAAGACTCTACAGAACAGGATTTGAGAACAGCAGGAACAGCTGCCCCACGTTCCTGGGTTTGGAAGATTATTTTCAATCCACAGCACATCAGAGCCTGATGTCACAGCACAGCTTCTGGTGTGAGAGAAAGGTGGCAGAGCTGTGGCACAGGGCAAACCAAGCTGTGCCTGTGACAGTGCCAGCAGCATCCCCTCCCCAGGGCCTGGGCAGGATGGCACTGAGGAAGGAAAGCTGTGGGCCTCATTTCTGTGCACAGGGACAGTCTCAGAGTCCCAGCTCTGCTTCCTGGGGTCTGATACACAGCCTGAAGGGCTTTGGGAAGGTAACTCTGGAGTCAGCAAACTTGAAACAGAATTTCACAGGTACTGCAGGACAACACAGAAAACAGTTACAGCATTGCTCCTCGAGGGCAACAACGTCACCTCAAACTTCTCAGGAATCCCAAATCTACTTGGGAGCAATGGGAGACCATCCTGCACCACAAAGTCAAGCCTTTCCGCAGTGAGGCTTTGCAAACAGGACCATTTTGCCACAGAAATATTACACAGGGGAGTAAAAAACTCAGTTTATAGTTCCTTCTTTGGTGTCCCACTTCCTCCAGCCCTCACAGATGGGGATTGGTACAATTTGCTCAATCCTCTACTGTGGCTGTAGCCAGCTGTGCCACCCTTGACTCTGATGCCTCCCTTGATGTATTTGGATTCTCCCACCATTTGAAAGGATCACAAGAAACCAACCACCCATGTGAAGACTCCTAAATGTCTTGAAGGCTCACAAAACAACTCATCAGATGCAAATCACGGAGGCTCAGGGAAAGCTGGGAATGGGCAGCTTGCTAAGCACCCAGGAGTGTGTCACATGGGAAGGATAAGTGTCCTTTAGATGGTGACTTAGAGTGGCACCATCAGTATCAGCAAAACCATCAACACTGGTACTCACACAGCTGCTGAATTCCCCCAGCAAGGGACCCACCCTCCTGCCAGCAGGGTCTTACGAGGAGTCTGCAGTGCAAAGACACTGCACAAATGTGTTCAACCTTGGTGGGAAATATTTGATTATACATTTCTGTTTCCTAGAAGACTCCTGTGTGGGAAAGAGACAACACCCGCAAGGAGGAGGACTGCCACACACACCCAGAACAGACTGCCTTATATCTCCTCCTCTCCTCAGGCAGATTTCCTTCCTCCAGCCCTCCCAGCACGAGCATGGCACTACCAGAAGGCAGGCAGGGAGCAAGGCACGTTTCCTAACGCATTTCTTTCCACCGTAACAGGATCGGAGAGAGAAAATAACCCTCTCTTCCAAAAGAGGCTGAGAAAGCATCAACACGAGGCTGTGGCTATCAGCATCCCTTCTGCAGAACTTAGGAAGAGCCATCAGCAATAACAGCTCCTGCCCACCACTTGTGAAATCTCTCAGGCTTAGTGGGACTGTGTGAAGCTTTCTGAGGGACAAAATTAATGTCTTGATATTGCACTCACTGTTAAGCTCTGAGCAACGGGCACTGGGTTTGCTGAGGGACGGTCCAGTACCTTGTGGTGATCCATGAATTCACCATGTAAGAATGGAGAACCTGCCTCCACAGGGACATGTCCTGCCCAGTGTGGAGGATCGACTGGGATCTCTGCATGGAACACGAAACACTAACAAAAGGCAGGCCAGCAAGGCACCCAAGGCAGTGCCTGGATCTCTAAGCTCCCATGACTTTTTCTGTGATCACAAGTCCCTCCTGCAGCAGCAGCAGCTCAGTGAGGTTATCTCAGAGGGACTCATATCACCACTTCCTCCTCATCTTGCTCACCACAAAGATCAGTGATTAAGTCAATTACTGACTTCTGAATACTGGCAATTTCTGAAGAGAAGACCATGATGAGAGAACTGCCCACCAAGAGGAGCCGGCTCTTGAAAAGGGTCACTTTTCTGTTCAAGCACACTTGGCAGCCTGGGCATGACCTTTAGTGCTCTCCAAAAACCACTGAAAACAACAAAGTCCAAAAAAAAGCACTTGTGTCTCAAGTTGTTTGTAGCAGAAAAACCCATTCCCCACAAGCAGAAAGGTCAGTGCTTGGCAGCACCCAAATGGTGCCAACCAGGGGAGGCCACCACAGGTGACCCCAACGTGCCACGTGGTTTCACAGGCTGCTCCCCACTTTTGCTGACCACAGGGAATACAGCTGGAATCCTCACTCCCCTTTTGCTGACCACAGGGAACACAGCTGGAATCCTCAGTAGGAGCCACAGCCAGCTCCAGGTGATGGATGTATGTCATGTCCCAAGCAAATCGGGAACCAAAACTCACAGATATTGACTCCATTTGCTGGTTTTCACACATCAGGGACACATTTCTGCTCCTCAGCTGAGGAAAGCAATGAGCAGAGCTCTGGCTCAGAGCTCAGTCCTGGGATTTACTCCAGTGAGTAACCACTCACTTCCACTTCCAAACAAACACTAGGAACTGACCCAATACAGAGAAGGTATCTTCCTGCCCCTAAGAATGAACAGGCTCAGATAATAATTGAAGTCATAAAGCCAAAGGCACTCAGATACACGAAGGACACCAGAGAAGTGCTTATCGGAACCCTTCCCTTTGGATAACAAACCATGCTTGGCAAAAGCAATCCCTGCATTTCACAACTCCCCATCCTCCTGGTGTCTGGATCCAGCACCAAGCCATGGCTGGTCACATCATCAGGAAGCACCAGAAGAAGCTGCTGTGACTGTGAGGGACTCCCAAACTGCATCCAGAGTGCTCATCCCAGTTTAGGCACTCCAAAGGAAATGGGCTGGGAGATGGTAGAGATGACCAGGATGGCAAAGCACTGAAGCACCAGGGGAAATAAAATGCAACGTTACCCTTTGCAAAACAGCTGCACTATGTGCAACTACCACTGATCTGAGCTGTCGGATCAGGCCTCAAAATCTGTAACACCCACACTGAGAACTAAAAAAGTTATTGCAAGAAACTGCTGAAAACAAATCCCAAACTGGTGTCACTTTTCACTGAGAGGAGACTCCAGCCAGAAGGAACAAGACTGGGAAGCACTGCTGCAGATTACCAGAAGGAAAACTGGCCATTTTTACCTTGGATTTAGGCACTCAGAAATCCAGGCCATCCCCCTGCCCACACTGCCCCCAGACCCACCATGGGTAGCTTTAATTGCTTCTACACTGCTGGCCTTGGTTTGAAAGCTGTGTCTCTGAAAAGTCTGTTTAAACACAGGGACAAGCACAAATATTTCATATATTGGAGAGAACGTTCTGTTCCTTTAAAGAAAAGGAATCAAATAAGTATTTCTTTTTAATGGATCTGTTGGACTGTTTCCAAAAAGAAATGGTAACAGTTCCACTGTTTTGAGGCAAAATACCAGAAAACATGTCAAAGAGGTATTTGTAAATGACTTCAGACCTAACAGAAGCAGTAAAGCAGTTGTCTGGTTATGACAAGTCATTTCAACAGCTGCAGAGAATAACATTTCCAAAGGGATGCAGGCTCCAGAGAGATAGGCCACTCATCCTTTCCCATTTGTGATTTCACGTTCTGGAGGAGAGAAGGTCTGAGCAGAGCCCATCTCCAGCATTCGCTGGCATTTTAAGAAAACTGCATCGTGTTTGTGCCTGCATTTGTACGGGGAAACGAGGATGAAGAAATTTTCATGTTCAATTCTCAGCTACAAGTTTTTCCAACCACACTTTCTGTTGTTGTGCTTCCTTCTGGTATCAGAATAGAAACTTCAACAGAAGCTCAAAATCAGTAAGGAAAAACAAACAGAAGCTTAAGCAAGTTAATGCTAAATTGTAACATCAATAAATAGAAAGATAAACTTCCTTCTGGAAACTTCTGTGTTTAAACTGAAGGAAGGGAAATTTATGTTAGATACCGAGCCCAGAGCACTGAGTGCCACCTCCAGGGATGGGGAGTCCATGAAAAGGAAAATGTAGATCCAGAAGCACCTATGGAGCTGGGCATCCCACTGGGCAGAAGCCAAGGATAAAGGACATCCAGGGGTGCTATCCCAAATCTCCAGAGTACTGGGAGAACTGGGAGCAGTCAGGGGAGACTGAAGTCTGAAAAAGGCACTGCAGGAATGTTAAGATCTGGCCTGTGGAGGAACAAGCTGACATATCCCACTGGCAGCTCGGGAAGTGAGACATTTCTTGTCCTGCAGTGAATGAACTACAACAAAGCTTCCAGACCACACAGACCATGTGGTGAACATAAAGGGAAAAAGGAGCAGGGCACTATCTGCAATTAAGCTGAAAATGTTAAGAATAGATGGAAAGACATAGGAAAGAACCTTTTCTACAAATCCCAAAGACCTTGGGAGGGTGTAAACAAGCACAAAAAAAACCTAAGCAGAATTTTAGAAGAGAGATAAAATGATTTGCAAAAAAAAAAAAACCAAGTGAAAGAAAAGTGTAACTGAAGACAGGGAAGAAACTTGGTGGGGCAGTATTTGATTACTGGGTTAACTTCATTACATCTCTCTAATAATTCATTTCCCAAGACTTATTTCATCACCTCCAACATTCTGCAATAATTCAAAGTGATGCCTGGGCTCTTATCTTCTGCTGCTTAATGAGCAGCGCTCACTTCACACTGGAGATGTTTACTCACAGAGCCCAGAACCCTGCCTGTCTGTGCCTGGCAGCCCTGCTGGAGCCACTTCCCAAACCAGCCCCACAAAACACTCTCAAAACCCTGCCGTGCTCCAAGGATGAAGCCATGGGAGTGCTGTATCCACAGGGTTGCATCACATACCTGCTAATAGAACCAGTTTCTCTTACGGCCTAACCAAGAGTTTTGGTTTTAATCTTGCCGAGAAATCCATATCAAAGCAAAGGAAAACAGGAGCTATTGGACACCAGCATGTTCATGTACAAAAACATCATTAAGCGTAATTAAGCAGTTAAAACTAAGTAGCAGTTTCAAGTATTATGAACTGGTATTTAATATGTGCTTCTCCATGCAACAGAAACAAGTGTTAGGTGTCAGGGACTTTATTTCCTAATAATATCAATTAAACAAAAAGCCAGAGTAGATGAGAGCAAATCTCAAGTACCACAAATAGGAATAAATATTTTTTAATAAATAACCTCTCTTCTGCATTCATTAAGTTCACAGAATGCAGAAAGCAAATAGTTCTCCACTAAACTGCAGGCACTATGAAGGTATTTTACTGCATGAGGAAAAGCACAGAAAACACACCCAGACTGAGAACTGAACACCGTGGGCAGAAGGGATTTGCTGAAATGCTACAGCTTGATTTTAAACAGCCTTGTTAGGTTTGATGATTGTTAACAAGATCACAGGCAGAGCAAATTTAATCCTTGCTTTCTTCCTTTAGGGGGATGGCAGGTGACTCCTGAAGCCTGAAGGTTTGAAAAAGCCCAGGACTGAGGAAGAGCTTCCTGAAGAGATTCTCCAAGGCTCCAGAGCAGTGGAGCTCTCCCCTCTCTCTGACCTGTTCACTGGTTACACTCCCTACACACAACCGATACAATCCCAGATAACGTCTGGGAATCACCCAAGAGCTTCTGTATTTCCCTTCCTGCATTTCCTATTAATCATTTCACCCTAACTGAATGTGTGCTACTAAACCAAGAGTTATCTGTGCCCCACCTGATTTCTGTGTGGGCTTAGAGCTCAGGAAACAATGAAGGGCAAGTCACCGTGCCAAAAATAATAAATGGGGAAAGCAGCTGGTGCCACTTTTGCTTCCAAGTTCCCCTTCAGGCATCACTGAGTCACACACCCAAAAGGAGAACTTTTTTTTAAAAAAAAAAATCTTTCAGACACTTCCAAAAGTGTCAAAGCCTCTTCTGGTTGCAGCTTTACAAAAACAATCAAACCTTAATAGAAAGATAAAAGCCCTTATTTTGGCACAATATTTCATAGAACCATGGAATATCCTGAACTGGAAGGGACCCACAAGGATCATCAAAGTCCAACCCGTGGCCCTGCAAACACCCTAACAATCCCACCCTGTCAAAATTAGAAGTAGCTTACAAATACTGATCCAAGACAGACACCAAACCTCTGGGACTCTGCCCTGGCATGACTGTAGGCACTCTTCTATAAACATTATTTGGCCATGAGACTGTTCATTTCTAAAAAACTGAATTATCCATCTATGAGTTTGCCTTGGACATGAGTTTTTGTCCTTTCCTTGAATACTATTTCAACACTGGAAACATAAAGCAGCATTCAAATGAAAAAACAGATTTGTATTTTAACAGAAATTTTGAAGGAATTTCTGGTTCTGAAATTCAGATTTGCTGGATTTCAAGCGGCCACATTTTGCAGGTGAGAGAAGAGGTTTTGAAGTAACTGGTTACTCTCTAAGATGAGGCACTGATATTCTCCAGTGGCCGACCTCAAATGGAGTGACACACAAAACTAAATTGTTCATTTTCATTCACAAAAAAGCAATTTCTTTTAAGTACTCATTTTATACACAGGAGAGACTGAACCACGGAATAATGCTCTTACGTGACCAGCCTAATGTTAAATAATCCTTGTTCTGCTAAAAAATGTCACATTCAGAAACACTTTGGGAAGTGCCACACAGTTACTACACATGTTCAGCATTTTCTTTCCAAGGTAAATACCCTGGGAGTTCAAAATTGTTAACTGGTCCCAAAAGCTCCCTTTTTATCATTTTCAATCCCTCCCAAACCAGTGAAGCAGCAATTCCCCATCTATAAATTATGCAGGCTCAGCTCCAACAGCTTACTAGAAGAAAAACAACAGAGAACTTAGAATTTAGTGGTTTTCTGTGCAGAGCAACCCCCTCCCCCCCCATCCCTTGTTCTTCACTTCTTAAAAGTTAAAAATCTGAGTTAACAGGGCAACCCAAAGACCCCAGGACTCCATGCTCACTATTCTGCATTCAAACACGTGCAAAGACTAAGGTAAGGCTACGCCCAGGACCACGTTTAGGAGCAAATAAAAAGCTTATCCTTTCTAAATTAAATCACACAAATATCACAGGCTGGTCAGTTCACTGCAATTTAAGAGAAATGGCAAAGCTCATTATGTTATTTTTTAAGTTAAACAAGAAAGCAAAACGTAGCAGGCAACATGCAGAACTATGCTACTGATATCACAACTTCAGTAAACAGGCAATAAAACACAACAGCTCCCCCCAGCCCTACTGCACAGAAAGCCTTAAAGAGTCACTCCTAAATGCAGTTAAGTAGAAGATTTCAGAAAAGGATGCACAAAAAACATTTAGCAGACTTAACAATTTGATTAAACAGAGTCCTGAGAGTTTAACACAAGTTCAACAGCATAACATTTACAACAAGAAAGAAGAAAGGCACCTGGAGACATCTGACACTGGGCATGCTCTGCAGGCATCTCAGTGCGCACATGCTCTCTACCAGGTTGGAGCAGCCTAGCCACAAAGACCTTGGCACAGAACACTGCAGGGTGACAAAAAGGAAGGAAGAGAAGAAGCAGTTAGATGCCACAACAAATCACTCAAGGCAGGCAACTCATTAGTATGTTAACGTGGGTACTTATCTATGTTATTTCTACATTCATCACAGTTAGCGGCCAAGGGTAAAATAACCACTGAAGATCCTGTGCAGCAAACAAGGACAGGCCACCCCTCTGCCCTGAGCTCCTTTTCCCCCTCTGTAAGCTCGTGGCTTTAGTGCCCAGCTGAACATTTTAACTGATTCCCAGTAGCAGGAGAGCTTTAGTTCACCCACACTGCTGCCCACAGCAGAGGCTCTGGGGCAGAGGCCTCACCCAGCAACCTGGCCTGGCCAAAATCCCTGCCCAGCTGTCCCCTGCACAGTCCCCCTGGAGACAGGAGGCACCATTGAGGTGGCAAGGCTTTAGAACCCACCTGGAGGAGCTTTGGGAATTAAGGTTTGACACTCCCCATTGACTCAGCTTTCTCCAACAAACCGTGGTTCTTTATTCTGACGTTAATGTGAGGTCCCGGTCTGCACTGGGACACGCAACCTGACAGTGGGAGCACATTTTAGAGAGGAACCACACTTAGCTGAGTCCAAAATCACCAAGTCCTGCTTAGTCAATGTGTCCTAATAAACCAGGGAAAAATGTTGGAATTATAGTTAAACGTATCCCAAAGCCAACTTATCCTCTGGTTACATTTATGACTCATCCTGCCACCCAAGCTTAACTACCAAATTCCCCATTACTGACACAAAAAGTTAGGAAAAGTTTGGAGATCCCTTTTGTTTCTTTTCTGAGACTGAAGAAATTGGATGCAGACAGACACCCCAAAACTTTTGTAGCTCCCCAATATTATTTCCCAGTTCCTTTTAAGGACAGAGCAGTACATACATCAGATAAAGTTAGGGAAAAGGATTTGATTCCTCGGCATCAAGCAGTGAACAAACCCAGCTCCAATATTTGGCACAGACTGAGCTTTCACTATTTTTAACACTGGCTTCCAATTTAGTTACAACAAACATCAAAACTTTAAAAGAAAAGTCCCACACAGGTCAGAGGTGAAAGCAGAATAACTGGAGGTGAAGCCTCATGGAAAGCAGTTTGTGCCAGGATGGAGGAGGGGGAGAGATCCCAGAGCATCTAAAGGGGTTAAAAACTTTTGTTTGTTTGTTTCATACCTTATGAATAGAAGAAAAGAAAGACTCATATTTTCATCTCCATGCTAAGGAGAGAAATTAAAGCAAAACCAGCACAAGAATGCCCCTAGCAGCATCAAAACACACTGAAATTCCCCCTCTTATCCAGCAGGAAGGTGCTGATTCCATAGGGATGTCCTGTGCCATGCACTTGGCATAGCAAGGGTGGGAGCATATATCTTATGGACAGGGGTAAAAATAGTAGTATTTATGTTTTATTGTATTATTCTTTTGTTAACAGGAAAACAAAACCACACTTTTCAATCACTAGAAGTTTCTAAAAGTTTATTTAAAGTGTAGAAAAATGGGATTTAGCAATAAAGTAATTAATCTAGTCTATCTGTAATTACTTTGCAGTAATTTACTTTGACATGTCCTCACACTAACACTGGAAATTTAGGTCCCAGGACACTTCTAAGACAGTGAACCAGGGACAACAGGGAAACTACCTTAACTTCAAAAAGACATTAAAAAGATGGCACGTACTGTTAAAACCCACTGATTGAAGACAGACACTTTTTATAGGTCTGCTTTTCAAAACAAGAGTTTATAATTCAAGAAATTTCCTTTCCAATCTCTTTCATTCTTTGTTCCTATTTAGGACAGTATCTGCACGGCGTTTCTGCAACACTGAACTAAAATTCAGGGTATTGCTGAATGTGCAGGTGTTGATTAAAGCCCAAATACATTTTTAAATATATAGGCCTGGTAAAAAAATCACTCTGCTCACATGACTTAATAAAAGCCATTGATAAAAAACACAGCAAACTCCTCTCCTGAGATGTTCAGATGAGGTGTAGAAAGCTGAGTATAATGTTTATAATGAATTTATACCTGTAGGTGTCTACAAATTATAGCTAAAAAATTTTGTTTAGAGGTTATTATGTGGGGGCATTTTAGGAACTACTCTAGCTAAATAAACTGAATTTTAAGCGCTTAAGAAAAAAATGGGTAACTTGAGAACATTTTTTAAAAATTAATTCAAAATGCATTAGACACCGAGGCCATTTCCAATGCCAAGGTTAAGCCACACAAAAACCTTTTCACAGCATTACAAAACCCTGCACGAAAGGGTTTAGAAAATTCCCTGGACACTCAGCTGCAGCACTGCTACTGCACAATGCTACAAATTAAATATTGTGTCCCACTTCACACCGAAACAGGAACGTGCAAATATTTGTGAGCTTCCCTGAGATGTTATTGCTTGACCCTGTCATAAATAAAAGCTTAACAATGTCCCAGAGGCTTCACTTTGCACTGGCCCTTCTTCCACCAGGAGCCCAGGGAGGTGCAGCACTATTTAATAAAGTCTGGGAAGGGGAAAGTGCCAGTGGCCACCAGGCACATTATTAAATGAGAACATAGAACTGCACAGGTTAAGGTTAAGCCAACTGAAAGATTTTAAGGAATAAGTTAATTAGCAATGCAGAGCTGTAATTGCCTCAAATTCTGAGGGCTGTGCATCACCTGGAGGCCCTGTCTGTAGAGCTGAGAGGGGCTTCGAGCCCCAGGGCAAGGAGGCAACAGACACAGAAATCCTCATTCTGATCTCTTCAGTGCTTTGTGCTTGGAAAGATTTGTACTCTAATTTTATTATTATATGATTGATGTTAATTCCATACACAACTGCTTTGGTGGTCTAACCCGAGGAATTATATTTCAATCTTAAATCTCAAAGTTAAGCAGCCTATACAAAATGCTGCATTCCCAGTGAAACCTGTAAATCCTCAGTAAAAAGGGCAGATGCTTCAATGTCTTTAAGACTCAGATGTTAAGAACTTCTTATATTAGAAGGAAATCACACAGCAGCGTGCATCCAATAAATGAAGTCTGGAGGTGGGAACTTTTAGGATGGAGGAATAAAAAACACCCTCTCAGGCCCTGAACCATCCAAAGTTTTCCTTCCCTCTGGACTTCTCCCAGGTTACATCATGGCCTGATTAAAGCAGAGTAAAATACCCAGAAATCGCTTCTTTCAGGGCATCTGATATTGTCACACAGAAATCCTCACACTTCTGTATCCCTTAAAAAAAGTACCCATTTATCTTCTAAAGCCCATCAAATTGCTCAAAAAATGCCTACAGCCTGTATTCCAGATGGAATTAGAACACCTTTGCAACCCAGGCATGGCAATATTGCAGTGTCATAATTAAGAATGACAGTGTTTACATAACGCAGACTCACGCTGCAAGTTTTATAAAATATTAAAATTATGACTTTGGAATTTTTCACTGCATTCATTTTATTTATACAAGATAATTTAGGGAATCCAAATTTACTGGTGTGTTTATAGCTTGGGAAATTCTGGTCTTAAGGCAAAAATATCCTTGTTTTTGAAAATCAGTTTCTAGGCAGAGTCCAAAAAAGATTGGCAAGGAGAGGCATTTTGGAATTTCAAAGGAAAATAGAGTAAAACAAATGAAAGAGCTAATTCACTCCATTTTTTCCAAGGAGAATGGCTAATTATATTAACTCACTCCTCCTGCAACAATGTTTTTCTTGTGCAGTTTATTACAAAACTAACTTGAACATTAAAACCTAAAAACCCATTCAAGTTTATAAATTCTAAATGTTTTTCCTAGGTTTCCTGTGACGCCAAAGCTGGGAGCTCCTCAGTAAGGTTAGTTTGTGCTCTGGATGTCCATGGGGCTATAAACAGATATTTCACCTGGGAAAAAAGGTACAACCACGTAACTTCAACCTTCAGCGTGAATTTTTTCAGGTTTTTAGCTATAAGAAACTCACATGCTACTCAACACTGGTGATTTCCTGGGTAGTTTACTTTGATTTAGGCCTGGACTAACACAATTGCTATTTCTTTATTTCCATCAACACTTAATATTGATAATTTTATGGCTAAGTGGTGTTACTTAAACCCCTCTCCATGGCTGGGGGCTCAGTCTAATGCAGCCCAAGGGCTGCCCTGAAATCCAGCCTGGATTTGAGGGCAGTCTGACAGTCTGGGAAAGCCTCATGCTCCCACCTCCAACTTAATGTCACCTCAGATGTCCTCAAAAATCAGCATTAACTACAATCAGACATAAAAAATACAAGCAGTAACACTGTTTCAAGGCCTTCAGTATTATTTTACACTGGGCAGGAACAGCAGCCAACTCCAACTCCCCCCCAGTCTGCAGGCTGGGATTTCCTGCAGCTCTTACCTGGTGCTTTTCCCACAAGGGCTTTACTCAAACAATGCCGAGCAGAGCAGTGGTGAGGCCCTGGGCTGGGGATGAGTGGCCCGGTGTGTGCACAGGTGGGAAAGCAGAACATCAGAACATACAGGGGCTGTGTGAACGCTGTGGGACATGCAGGGAGCAGTGCCAGGGCTGGCAGGGGACAGTCCCTGCACACCTCAGGAGGCAGAGACACAGTTCAGACACGGCTGCCTGACCAACAGGAGCACCCTGGGCTCCTCCTGCTGCCACTCCACAGCCAGGCTGTGCCCGGGGAGATGCCCTGTGCCCACATGCTCCACGTGGCTCTGTTGGAACCGGTGCCATCACATCACTGCCTTTCTCGTGGCCAAGTGCAACCCCACTGAGCCTGGGGATTGGGAAGGCTGTTGGAGTACCATCCATACAACACATTTCCACACTCCAGGGAGTTTTACAGAGGCATTCCAACAGTCTGCTTCAATTTCAGCAGAACTGGACTCCCAGGTCAAGAAGGTTGTTTTAGATGTAATTTACTCTTGCATTTATTTCTGTCTTTCTGTGAACTACAAATGCAAAAGTGAATTTCTCAAAAATAAATGTCCACAAGAGCAGCAAACTCATTTTAACTTGTGAATGTTTTTGATTATTCTTTTACTGTTATCAGATAATCTTAAAAAAATAGGTAACCAATAGCTGAGTCACAGTGCCATTAGGAAAATCAAATTAGCCAAATGATTGCCATTCACAATAAAAACTGCTCAATGGAACAACCTTCCAACAGCCATTCAGGATCTGCACATAAGCTCTTGCATTTGGGGAAAAATACTGAGTGAGGAATCAGGAAATTTAAAGCAAGACAAGGGAAAATAATTGATCAGAGAAATTCTCCTCATTACCACAGCGATGCTCTAGATAGGACACTGAATTCACAGGAGGCTGATGGAGAGCGCTGTCCCACTCTGCTCCTGAAGATCAAAGTGTGTGTTTGCTACACACAGTCAATGCTACAAAAGGAATATGGGTTCAGTGGAGAGAAGATTAAATGCTTTCTTTGAACAGAATAACCATCTTACTCCATTATAATTTATTCATCAGGATAAGACTCATGAGATACAGCAGCTTATTTTCATGAAGATACAAAGGACTGGGAAGAAAATCCTAAGATGTTTGCATAAGTCACTCCGAACATTAACTAAAATAACCTGCATTTCCCAAAATACACAGCATTTAGATTAGTCCCTGCTTTCTCCATGTACACACACTCCAACTCCCCCAGGTAAGTGTGGTACACCTTTATGCACTAACATCCCGTGTTACACTACAAAGGCCATTTCTAAAGCAAAACACTTCCTTCTGCTCTCCTGCAGCAGGACAGGGGCTTCCAGGCATCTCCAGCCAGCAGCTCAGGGCAAATCCTGAGTGGGGAACACAGACCCAGCACTGCCAATCACTCAGGAGAAACTTGCAGGGAGTTCAACACAGAGAAAAATGGAGCTGAAACTTGTCTAACACATTAAAAGCTGTCTCAGACCCTTCTGTATTAGGTTTTTAAGGGTGAGGCCTAACAGAGCTAACAATAAATCCTACAATGGCCAAGGCAGGGCACAAGCACTCGACAAGTTCCAATGCCTGTGGAGCCTAGGCTGCCAGGCACAATCCCTGGATTCCCAGGCAGGGGCTGCACAGGAATGTTGACACAGCTCTGAGAGCTGCCTCACACTGCACTTTCTGAAATGTAACATTCACAACAGGGGCAAGAACAAAGCCTCCAACCTGCTCAGCTCTACTGCTGTCTGTGTAGAGCTGGTTCGTGTTTCCAAAAGTTAAGCAATATTAAATAACATTGAGAATCTTGATCTGCAGGAGCACTCATTTATGCTTCCTCATTTTTCCCTGTTCAGTGTATTTTAAATTATTTCCTCTTTTCAGTTTTCATCACTAAAGATGCCAAGTTCACTTCTGCCTCCCTGTACTCTCATTTTAGAAAAAGGCACACCCTGAACAGCAAATATCCCACAGAAAGATGTTATTTTACAGTTTTAACTCCAAAGTGAGTAGATGGGTGCGTGGAACAAATTCAATTTGATACTAGATGAGAATGCAAGAAATGTGTCAGTCTAAGGTTAGTAAGTACCTCCCTTAGATTCTCCCTCCCATTTGAGAGAGTTACACTAAAACAGACTCCTCCACCCTAACCAAACAAAATTCAACTACTCGAAAAATCAAACCAGGAAACAACAGCACCTTTTGCACAAGTAATTCATTATAAATGTACTTATCAATCAAAATCAAATACAACTTTGGCACAAAATACCACACCAGCAAAACAAACGCAGAACTAAAACCATGCATGAGATCAACAGCATCTACAGGAGCTCCTGCTACAGGAGGTTAAATACTGAGGCCTCACCATTCACCAGTAGCTGCCTACACAGGAGAACACACAGAGGCTCAGCATCACTGCTGTTACTGTCCAAAGGAATCCAGGTACTTTGTTTCACAGAGACTTTAGAAACTAATTGCCAAGTCCAACAAAGCACCAACTCACAGTAAAGCTGGGCACTGTGAGGTGCAGCTCTCCCATTCACACCAGATATGATATTGAGCTTACATAACTTTATTTTCCTGCCAGCCAGGGACCCAGCTTGCCTTCCTGAGGCACACGGAAACACCTTCCAAACCTCCAAGATAACCTGCTGTAGCCTTCTGCCGGCATCCCAAATCCCAGAGGAAAGTGACTCAAAGTATAACTGCTCTCCCCTACTCTGAAATAAACCCGTAATCACTATGAGGCTCCTCCTGCCAGCCCTGCCCTACACCTGTCCCCAAACAGCTGGGGCCAGACTTTCACCCTGACAGCTCAGGAAGGGTTTAGGACACTGACTCCAAGTGCTGCCCACAACAGAATTTCAAATGGCATTTCAACAGGTAAAGCTACAGGAATTTGTCCTAGGAAGAACCAGAGAATTCACTCCAGTTCTGATGGACCCATCAGAGGACAGGGACAGAACTCAGAGCTGGGACCTCCATGAACTCCACGGGGAGCCCAAGGCAGTCACAGGCAAGGCTGCTCTCCCCTTGCAGAAGGAGGATGTGGCAGCCAAGGGCTCTGTGCCCATTCCTGCACACACAGAAGTTTACCTCGTGTTCCCAGGCCTGTTTCACAGCAGACTGGCAATTCCCTCCAGTACTGCTCCTGAATTTCCTGGCCATGCCCTGTCTGACTGCCAGCTCAGTGGCTGATTCCCTGTGCCCTAACACTTGGGGGACATGAAGCAGTTAAAGCAAGAGACTGACTGTGCAGACAAACTCATCTAAGCAGAAGCAGCAAGATATAGTACAGGGTGACTTCTTACCTGAAACTTTGTTTCTGGGCTTCAGATCCACCAATCCAGAATGAAAGGGGATTCGAATGGGTTTTCCTTCTCAGACTTGTCTGTTAAAAGAGAGCAGCCAATCATCTTCAGCTTGGTGTATCTACTTCTTTCTTGAATGAAATCCCAATTACTGCTAATGCTGTTAGAGACAAGGCAGCCCAGGCACCTGCCCAGCCCAGGACCAACTACGTTAGTGGGGTCGTCGGATTGGTGGATCTAAGACAGAGAAACGCATTTACAGACAAGAAATTGCTCCTTCCCCTACCCTGGGTCACCCAAACAGGTGTTTTGGGGTACAGCTCACCTTGCCAAGATTAAGGAAGATAAGAAGAAGCTACAAAGCAAATAACAAAGCAAGTCCTAAAGCTTCAACCACCAGCTCACACCTTGCAGGCCTGCTCCAGGAACGCAGGTTTGCACAACAGAACCCAGTGCAGTTCTCCTGGTCTGCCATAAACATCCTCTAAAGCATTTTACTATACTAATTATTTCCCTGTTTCCAGGCTCAAAATGACCTCATTTGCCTTACATGTCTGCAGCACAAAGATGGAGTTGTCAAGACACTCCTGATCTGAATGACAGCACTGAACTCAGTACATTTTCAGTATTGCTGTGTATCTGGAAAACAATCTAGAACCAGAATAGAGTAAGACACTATACACTACTCCTGAGACAAGAAACAGTCACCTCCTGCTAAGCAGGGAGATAAAAGGCCTCCAGACAGTCCTGCCAGCAGCACAGTCAGAGTGTGAGTGACTAATTTAAAGCAGCTGGAATAGTGACACCTCAGAAGATGGGGTCTATGGAAAACTCACACCACACGTTGCAAACAGAAAGCTCAGCCTACAGAGACAAAACTGTGCAACTTCTACCAAGAGCTTCAAAAAGCCTGGGCCATGGCCTACAGAACTTCCCCTACCAGGAGTGAGAACAAAATGCTGCAACATCCCCAGAGGAACCATCACCTCTCACCCTCTCTCCTCTGCTCTCCAGAGAGCTGAACCTCAGCCTCCACTGCTGTGCCCCACATCTCAAACTCCAGCAACTCACAGAAGGGTGGAGAAACTGCCACTGTACCCAGCTGTGCCAAGAAACCATCTCCATGAAGACAGGACTGTCCCTGACTGCTCACAGCTCCCCAAAAGAAAGGAGCATCTTCATGGTGGGGCCATTTCCTGTTGTTCAGCCCCTGGCAAAGCTGGTCAATGCCAGGACAGCATTTCAAGGACGAAGTAGCGCTGTAGGCCCAGTACCATGTCCAATGCATGATTTTTAAGGCTGCCAAGGAAAGTGCTAGGATGTCAAGGCATATGACTCAGAATTTTCAGAGTACAATACAGCTCAGCAAGAAGCCAGCTATCAAATTATATAAATGTACCGATTTGCTAAGTCACTGCAGAGCCAGCAGGATGCTGGAAGGAGAGGCACTTCTCCATGGAGCCAAACCTTAACTTTATTTGCAAGTGTAACAGCACAGGCCTGATTTTTGTCTCCAGAAGGACTGGTGTGCTGGAGACAGCCTGAATAACAAGTTCCCCTGTCTAGTCCTCCCCTGCCCTAAGAGAATTGCCAACCAGATTCTCCATCAAGCCTAAGCTGGAACTAAGTTTTGCAAATTCTGACTATAGGTTTTCAAAGAGCTTTAGGCATTTTTGACTGAAAACCAAAAACTGGCTTCACTTCAAAGGTTGGCAGACTTGAAAACAGCCCCATCGTGCAAACCACGCTGAAATACAACCTCACACCTCTCAGAAAGGGAAACAGTGCACATTGGCACAACTTTTGTACCAAAACTCCACATTCAAGAACTCCTCAACAGAATGAAACTCAGAGCAAACTTGCAACACTGAATATATATATGTATATATAGTGATTCTCCTCTTCTCCTCTAAGTCAATGAGTGAATCAAAATTCTGTAGCGTTACCACAGCTCGATGTTGACCCAAAAAGCTTTTTTTGCCATTTCACCCAGAAAACACATCACACCCTATTCCTAGCAAGTAGGTCCCTACCTACATCTTACAAATTTCCATCTGTATTCACCCTACAAATGCACCTAGTAAGCTGAACTACTCTTTGATCCCAAACAAAACTGTTAACTTCCTGGGGTGGAAGAACAAGGATGCAAGTCCTGCGGGGATGTGGATTAACAAAGCACCAAAGAAACAACATGCCTTCAAACGTTCCCGTTGTTAATTTAGCCTGCATGAGAAGCAAATTAAGTTTTCAGAAAGAGTCAGTGCTTTTCCTTGTTAAAACACCAATGGCATTGCATTATGTTTGCATTATCTGCTCTCGGTCATGCATTACTCATATTGGGCAATGTGTGGAAGTGGTACAGGAAAATGGAGTAGGCTGTCAGATGTCACACCACTGAGCTCATAAATACATCAATAAACTGGGGAAGGAAGGGATTTTCCAGAAAAAGTGGATTATCTGGCAATAATGATGCCATAAAAATCAAACCACGAAATCAGGTTATGTAACAACATAAACAGTGGCATTCATATAAAGAAGACATCGCCCAAGAAAAAAGCTGGAAGGAAAGGATTGTTACCCATCAGCATTAATTTAAACAACTCAGTCAATATTCTCATTTCCCTTCAATTCATTTTCTGCCCTGCAACAAAAAAAAAAATCCTTGTCACGGAGCAGCCCTCTCATAAGCACAATCTCTTGTTCTCTCCCACACATCATTCCTCTCGCATTGGCACATTTGCTGCAACATCCATTTCATCTGAAAGCCATCAGCAATCTCCTGAGCACGCCGATGCACAAGCACTCCGAGCTGAGTTGCCCAGGAATGGGCAACTGGAAATGCCAAAGCCCCAGCGACCTCTAAACAGCACAGCAATAAACCCAGCACACCCAGAGACACACGGCAAGTTGGTTTAACAAGCAGCTGAGGTGTTTTAGAAAACACGAAATGAAAAGGTACATCCCTCCTTCAAAGAACATTCCCAGGTCTCTCTGAGGGTACAGCTTGTAACAAGGCAGGCTGTTTTGCTGCGATGCTGCTCACAACACTCCTCAGTGACCCAAATCTTAGCAGTGCTCCAAGCTCTGTATCCTGAGGGACACAGCCAGCACTGTCTGACACGCAGCAAAGGCAGACGGGCTTTTCAAAGCAGCAACCCCAGAGCACTTTGGAGACGGCAGCTGCACCCACAGCAGCTGCCTGCAGAGATGGGATCTCCTTCACACGGACACCTGGACAGGGATTTACTCTGAGAGCTCCCACCCCAAGGCAGAGCTCTGGGGCAGCCGCGGAGCTGAAAGCTGCCCAGCCATGCTCACACAGAGGAGCCGGGCACGTGTTCCAGACTGCAGGAACTTCCTCTGCTGCACTTCACTCACTCAGCACCGGGCAGGGCTTGCAGAATTTAGTCATTACATTTTAGAAAATGTAACTACATCGTGAAGTGAGAAATCTCTGAGTCTTGAATGAGATTTTAAAAGCCTCTGGTGAAACACCACGGCTAAGCCTCCCCATGAATTGGTAACTTCCTTCAATCAAGAACCAAAAGCAATTCAGTTCCAGAAGGTCCCCCACAACTGGCACATCTGCAGCTTTCCTCCACCTGAATAAACTGATGGCTGCTGCCACCATCATCACAAACCTCAGAAAACTCTCCTTTACACACTTCTGCATTTTTATAGCCTCCTTCCCTCTGCCATCTCATTTCCCCAGTCAGGCCATAAGACAAAGCTTTCCACACTCCTTTGTCCACTTCCCTCATTTCACCACTCTGCTGGCTCTGAGTGCAGTTGCCTTGCTCTAATTCATGTTCTTAAGCTCTTCCTCCCCATTTTCAGCACTACTGTCAAAGTCACAGCAATGTTTTCTCTTCAGATTTGCATCCTTCCTCTGAGAGGCACTCTCTGAAATGGGACTGTCACTCTGAGAGCCTGGCAGCAGCACAGACCTCACATCCCCTGCCCTAAGGCTCATCCCAAGGCTATGCCTTCCTCACATCCATCCAACCATCACCTCTTTAGTGCTCCAGCCACTGCCTTTTTCCCCAGGTATGAAACCCTGCACGTTTTACTGCCCAACATGAAGCTCTCAACTCTGCCCATTTAGCTACTGAAGATTAAAAAAAGACACCAGCAAAGCAAACATTATTGTGCTGAAGAAAGCACATCTAGGTTACACACAGGTTTACAAATGCCTTACTAACACTCCATCTACGCCCAGGCTTCAATTAAGAACCAGTCATATTTCAGCTAGAACAGTATCTCCTTTGTTTCAGCTGCAAAGATGATCATTGCTTGTATTTCTGTCGCTACAAAAGTCAACTCTCTGAAGGATTCCTCTAAGAATATGTGGGAAAAAAATCCCACAAATCCAACTGCCTGCTTGGCTTGCAATGACTGAGACAGGGAAGAAAAAAGCCAGAGCACTACAGCCCTACTGAGATATATATACAGCAGCTGTATTTTAGCTTCCAAACAGAATGCTGGGATTTATTTTGCACTTTAAGCTTTAAATAGTTTGGGGGCACAACCATCTCCAGCTGCAGTACCCAACAAACTTCAGGTACCTCTGGAGTGATTTACAGCAGGAGCTGCTGCTGGTCGGGCAGGCCTGCGTGAAACACTTCCTTCTCAGACTGGTACCTCTGAATTGAACATCTCCACCTCACATCAAAGCCCTGCCAGGAGAAACAGAAAGATTTTTGGCAAGATATTCAATTATAGTTCTTCATTTATTATTTACCAAGGAACTTAAACACTGGACGCTTTTATGAGAGCCAGGGAGAGGCATTCTAGCCACTGAAGGCCGTGTATTAGGAAGATTATTTCCATATCCTTAACTTCAAGATACAAATGATAGCAGTGTGAACAAGTGCTTGCCCATTTTATTCTCATGCATGGCCTTTCCCAAACCCTTTCATGCTCCTACCACAGACCAGTATAATGCTGAATTTGACCTGCCAGCACAGGGACCTGGTGGGTACAGGAGCCTAGGAGCAGCTGATTTATTTTGTTATGCCATCCACACCTTATGCTGCACACAGTTCACCCCATAAATGTATTAAAAGATCCCCAAACTATGTGCCACACTGATGTACGCTGTTACAATCACCTCAGTACAACCTAAGCAGCTCATCCCCCTCTACGCTGAAAGCTGCTGGTAACACTAAATTACAGTTCAGGGAAGCTTCCTGGGAAAAAGAAGAACACAAGGCTTTTACCAGGTATTGAAGGTAAATGCAAATCACAGAGTTGATGCAACTGAACACAGATTTCATACACAACTCGGACCTGTAGGCAACAAAACTTATTTCACAAATCATTGCTGTTGGTTCTTTCAAAGAGCAAAAAGGTCACAGTCATCTAATTTCACCCAGAAAACCAAAACCAGGGGCAGAAAGAGCCCTTTCAGTGACTCTGCTGGCCCTCCATCTGTTCTGGATTATTTCTTCACTCCTCAGTCACCTGCTCACACCCAGCATTGCCCTGAACCAGCCCCAACCGCACCAGACACTGAGCCTCAGCCTGGGCATCCCAGTCAGTCCCAGTTAACCTCGGAGGGTACCTCAGCTGCACAGCTGGGCACCACCTGCAGAGGGAAGCTGTGGAATGGCATCACTCAATGCTCATCCCCCTGGGAATAATTAACAACAGGATCCACAGGAGCAGCACAGGCAAGGGAAGCCTTCAGCTGTCCTGAGCACAGCGGCTTGGGAGCACTCACTACAACTTCACACAGCAAATCAAAGTTGTCACTCTGAAACCTTAAAATATTTCTATTCGATTCCAGCCTTAAAAATAGAACAATATTATTTCCATGACTGATTTTCCTTGAAATAAATGCAGATGATCTATCCACGGAAGGCACAGTTGAGGGCTAGAACAGCGTGTTCTGAAACTTATATGCAATTAACATGTTGACATATTACCTCTTGTTTATCAGCCTCTCAGAATTATAGTGTAGTTGCTCCTCAGAACTTTCACATCACACATTTGCTCCTGTATTTGCTACGGATTCATTCCTGGCACTGGAGGGAAGTGATTGAGCACCAAACCGCATGTCCCTTATCAAAGAGAGGCATAAAACATCTACTTTTAGCAATGTGGCACACTCTGAAAAAGAGCAGCATCCCCCTACGTCTGCCAGGCAGGGATGATCCTGGGTTTGGGATATTTCCCACAAGCACTGACTCCCACGTTTCCAGATCACACAGAAATCCCAACAGGAACTCGGCCCAAACAGCTTCTGCCCTGTGGATTCAAACAAATCTCCTGGAGAACCTCCCCTCCTGCACCACACCAGAAGGCAAAACCTGCATGTCTTCATTTAGGAATGATTTTCAATGATTTCAGGGAAACATCTCCACTCAAACACAAGTGATCCCATGTAAGCCTCCACTAAGGTTAACATTAAATTCATCTACCAACTACATTGTACAGAGCACCATTTTCTGTTGGAAATTACAGAATTTATTGTTGATCTTAT
The DNA here is from genome assembly GCA_013390045.1 of Picathartes gymnocephalus. NCBI lineage: Eukaryota > Metazoa > Chordata > Aves > Passeriformes > Picathartidae > Picathartes > Picathartes gymnocephalus. The sequence goes on from WEKY01046858.1 coordinate 73,219, forward strand.
TAAATTTTTATATTTACCCATTTCTTGTGAAGGAGAGAAAAATGTATTTCTTAAACCTCCTACTACATACTAAACCTCCTACTAACCCCACTGCTATTTGCATGGATTAGCACATTTCCCAGCTCCAGCAAGTGCAGAATACAACACTCACAGCAAAAGTCCCATTTGCTTCCTCCTGATACAACTTGGCCCCAAGGAGGGGCCAGCACTCGCAAAAACACAAAAAAACCTCTAGTTTTTTGGAAAGTTGAGGGAGGCAAACCTTCTAGCCCCAAACGCTATTTGAGCACCTCACAGAACCCAAAGCTGAGGAGTGTTGGTGACTCCATTCCACGGAAGAAAAAAGTCACCAGAGCACACCTCTCACCTAGGGAATTCAGAAGGAATCTCTGGGGGAGGCTGCCCCAGCCTTGCCCTCCCTGCTGAGGGCACTGATGGCTCCGATGTCCCCCAGGCCAAGTGCGAGGTCACAGCACCAGGGGAGGAGATTCCCCATGAACGACTTTTGAGCCCCTGCCCTCCGTGACCAGTAAAAATAACTAAAGGTACACAAAGGCTTTGTAAGTTTCCCCTTTTTCATTTTATTTCTGCTTTTCGAGAGCAGATGGCACATTTAGAGAAAGTTCATATTTTCTAGATCAGGGAGTTTAGCAACAACTCCACTGACTAAAAACCCCATTTAATGTCTCCACTGAACCCAGCTCACCTTCCGAGTGCCTTAAAGGGAAATTATTTGCTTTTTGCCCCTCAGTTCTGAGGAACTGCATGAAATTTTGTATGTGAGAGCAAATTAGGCTTAGGAGAAAAAGCAATTACGCTTATAACAAATAAATTAGAAGATATTTACCGATTAGTATTCTCTCTCAGCTCCTAACTTAATTTTATTCATGCCTAAAGGCAGTAAAACGAGGGGCCTCTGATATTTGCTTATAGAGATCTAATTTGCTTATGTTAAAAAAAAAAAAAACAAACCAAAAACACCTCTTTCTACTCCTCCCATCTGGCTGCCTCTCCACCAACGCGACTTTAGCGGCGTAAGCGTTAATTAGGGGTATAACCAATACACCAATTAGGTCTCGTTAGGCAATTCCGTGTGTGCTGGACCGGAGCTGCAGCACCGGTGCTGCCCCGGCCCGGAGCCCCGAGCCCTCCCGGCGGGGTTTGACCCGCCCCCGGGGCGCGGGGGGCCCCCCCGCCCGGGGCATCTCGCTTTCGGTTCGTGCAGCGCGGCCGCGCCTCCGGCCCGGCCCTGCCTCCCGCGGGGGGTTAGTTGTTGTTATTTATTTATTTTCAATGAAACCACGGCGCTCGTGGCGTCCCGGGCGGGCCGCAGGCTCGAGGCGGAGGCGGGAGTGAGCGGATCCCCCCGCGGGGGCAGCGCGGCCGGGCCGGGGCCGAGCGCGGGCTCGGCACAGCCCCCGTAGCG
>WEKY01046858.1:74920-107670 GCA_013390045.1 Picathartes gymnocephalus
GGCGGGGCCCCGCGCTGCGCACTGGGAGCGGAGCGTGCCGGGAACGGCAGCGGCAACGGCAGCGGCGCCAGGAAGCCGTGGGGCAGCGAGCGCCTCCGTGGGACGGCAGGAGCGCCCGCGGCCGCCGAGCCCCCTCTCCCGTGCCGCCCGGGACGAGGCGGCTTCAGGCGCTGTCGGGTGCGGCAGAACCGTGTGGGAAAGGCCGAGGCGGGCTTTGGTGCTGGGCGCTGAGGGACTGAAAGCCTGGAAAGCGCCTTTGGGACTCCTCCCCGCCCCCTCCCTCCGTGCCCTGGGACGGGGTGCGCAGAGAAGCTGTGGCTGCCCCTGGATCCCTGGCAGTGCCCAAGGCCAGGCTGGACATTGGGTCTTGGAGCAGCCTGGGACAGTGGGAGGTGTCCTTGCCTGTGGCTAGGGTGGGACTGGATCGGCTTTAAGGTCCCTTCCAACCCAAACCAGTCTGGGATTCTGTGATCCATGGGCTCACGAGATGGTTCTGCATTTTATACTGTTACTTAACAAACGATTTTATTTACTAAGTCTTAACCTGTGCCTTAGGCCTGGCCTTGCTGGCACCATGGGCATTTCCATGTAGCTGACCCCAACCCTTGGCAACGAGCAGATTTTTCAGCCTTTAGGGTCTGGATCCTGTTGGCAAACTGCCACTGCTACAGGGAGCCACGGAGCATCCAGGAGCCATCCAGAGCAGGTGACACTGAGCTCAGGTGCTTTGGGGACCAAAGACACTCGGGCTGTCCTCTGACCACACAGCCCTAGGCACTGGAAATTGAAAATAAAACTGTGCTAAGCAGCAACATGGGGTGACAGCACAGCACTGGGCTTGCCATGAAAATGGACCTGGAGCTTTCTGCTAAGCATTTTTTTCTGTTGCCTCTTCAAATCTCTGCCAAATGGTGAAGAGATGGAGGGTGAACAAAGGGAAATGGTGCAAAGTCCTTATTGACAGCTCACCTGCTCCACAGGACATTTGTGTCAGCAGAAATGTCCATCCACCCAAAATTGCTTAGAACAGTCCTTATCATGAGGTCTAAATCCTTTTTATAGCATTTGAGAAGTAAACGTGGAGCTGCAAGTGTCCCTCCCCATAAACCTCTGCTGCTGCTCACAGCCTGGGTGTGACAATTTGATGTGCCCCAAAAGCTGCCCCGTTTCCACTCGTGGGGACAAAGCTAGAGATGTCACTGCCCCAAAGTCCCTCTAAGTGGGACCACAAACCCCAAACCCGCACAGGGGTGCCCACATCAGCACTGCTCCTCACCCTGACACCCCCCATTGCCATGGAAAATCCACCCTTTTCCTGCCAAACCTCAGCCCCCTGGCAGCTGAGCTGGGTCCTTCCCACCCTCCCATCACAGCCCCTCAGGAGGGGCTCACAGGTAGAATCACACCCATTGTGTAACACCCACACACAGAGGTCTCACTGAGAAAGGTGGGACAAAATCCAGCTCCATTCTGCTGTCCCTGGGGTCAGCCCGTGGGCCTGGACATCAACCAAGGCAACGGAGATTTGTTTGGGACACTGAAGTTAAAAATCAGCATGTCTCAGTCTAAATATACCCAGGGCAGGGATTTGCTGACAGCACAGTGCTCCTGGTGCTTTCCAAAGGACGCCCCGTGTTCTGAGTTTGGGAAGGATTCCCAGGGCAGAGGAGATGAGGAGAAAATGAAAAACAGAACGAAGGGGGGGGGAAGCTCGTCCATTAATTTGTACAAAAAGTAAATCTGTGCTGCCATCCCAGCAGTTCCAAGGGTTCCTGCACCACAGCAGTGGGTGCTGCACATCAGGATGGGTCTCACTCTGGCAGGAGATGTCAGGTAGAATTAGAGTTCCTGTAATCTGCTCTTAATGGTGTGGTAAAAGCAATTCCTATGACGTGAGAGAAAGTGAAAAACGTGGAAATTAATTAAGGAAAGCATTATAAAAACATCAAATGTTTTGCCCTTAGTGTGGAACATGAAAGCAAGAGTGGGGATATCAATCCCTGTATTTGTAAATTAAAATTGTTTCTGAGCAGCTCACAGCTTAAGACCTCATGAGGACTGAGCAACGTGTCCAAGGCATAATAAGATGGATGAAAAAACAGGTTTTGATAAATTTATCCTGAGGCAGAAACTCACTGGGAATGGGTCAGTCCTGAGAGGAGAGGCTGAGGGAGCTGGGAAAGGGGCTCAGCCTGGAGAAAAGGAGGCTCAGGGGGGACCTTGTGGCTCTGCACAACTCCCTGCCAGGAGGGGCACTGAGGGGGGGTCGGGCTCTGCTGCCAGGGAACAGGGACAGGAGGAGAGGGAACGGCCTCAGGCTGGGCCAGGGCAGGCTCAGCTTGGACAGCAGCAGGAATTTCCCCATGGAAAGGGTGCTCAGGCCTTGGCAGGGGCTGCCCAGGGAGCTTTGGAGTGCCCATCCCTGGAGGTGTCCCGGGAAGGGCTGGAGGTGGCACTCAGTGCTCTGGGCTGGGGACAAGGTGGGCATCAGGCACAGCTGGGACTCAGACTTGGAGGGCTTTTCCTCCCCAGATGATTCCAGGATTCAATATTCCCGTGCCTATCTGGCTGCAGGAATCTGAGGAGCAGTCTCTGGGTGTGCTCTGCTCAGACAAGGCTGTGCCACTGCCTCCCCCCTGGGTGTGGGACAGATCTGTGCCACACATCTGCACAGCAGCCATGCCGGGACACAGCTGCTAATTAGTGCTAATGAGGGCCCTGCTCAGGTGGAGGCACAGCAGCGCAGTGGGGCAGTTCCAGCCCAAGAGAACTTGCTCTGCCAGTTTTCCTGCGAGGATGAGGATGAGAGGGAAGCAGAAGGGAAAGTCCCGGCACCACTGACCTGGAGATATCTCCGAGTTGTGCAACGGGACAAGGATTCCTTGAGGGCCATCTCAGCCTCCATTATCGAAGGAAAAGTAACCCTGGAAAACTTGTGGGTCTCAAGACTGGCACTGCCCTGGAAGCTGTGAGTTCCATGTCCCCATGGGCTCTGTGTCCCCATGGGCTCTGTGTCCCCATGCCTGCCTGGCCAGGGCCATTCCAATGAGTTGGGGATGCTCCAGGATGCAGCCCCAACCCATCCCATGCCCCTGGGCTGACCCCACTGGAGCTGAGCCATCCGTTCAGTCCATGTTTTCTGTCCATTCACTGTCCCAGGGCAGGATTTGCTCCCTGGTCCTCTGCACCTCTGTCCGCACACCTGTGTCTCACCTGCCCTGGCACCACCACAGCTCACCTGGGGCAGGATGCTGGGGGTCACACCATTGATTTTGTCTCACTACATCTTTTCTGGGTAATGAGCTGAACTATTTCTCCCACGCTGGGCTATCCTGGAGCTGGTCAAGCTTCCCTGACAGCTGCACAGCCCAGACAAGCCCAGTGTCACCAGGGTCCTTCCAGAAGCCACTGCCCCTCTTACCTGCACAGGCTGTGGGAGCAGAGCAGCTCGGGGGGAACTGGAGATCCTGGGAGCCTCAGCCAAGCTGATTTGAAGGTTCCGCATTCCAAGCAAGTCCTGGAGTCTGAGCACAGGGAGGCAAAGCAGCAAAGCAGCCACCTGGGCCTCTCCTGGCACATGGCAGGGAACAGCCAGGCAGGGAAACTCGGCTGTGAGTATCCCTCTGTCAGGGAGGAGGGGTTTGTGCCAAGGAGGGAGCCTGGAGGGCAAACAGGTGAAGCAGCTTCTCAGGAAACTCCTGCCCTGGCATTAAACTGTGGGTTAGCAACTGCTTTTGTGTCACAGCTCTGGAGGTGTCTGGGGTGGAAGGGAAGAGTCCCACACGTGGGACATTCACTCACTTGGACTTAACAGAGTGTCCTTGAACAGCTCCTGCCTCCATCCCAGCTGTCCAAGAGCTGCCACATCCTGGCTGGGCCCTGCAGTGGCTCTGGGGAGAGCAGAGCTGGGCACAGGCACGGGGCTGCAGCTACGGCAGAGCCAGCGGGGCACAGACAGAAGGGGGCACAGTGAGATGAGCAAGGAGCCCAGAGCCACCCCACCCACCATAGCTGTGACCGTGGGACACCTGCACGGAGGGGACACATAGGTGGCAGTGGCAGTGGCAGGGCAGCAATGCCTCACAGCCCCTTCTCAGCCCAGGCAGGGCTGGGGCTCCCCCACCTCATCCATTCCCAGCTCAGCCCTTCAGCAGCTCCAGGTCACCTCCTCATCCCGCTCCTTACAGCAGCCAGGACCTGCCCTTCGATTTATTTAAGCACTGACAGCAATTCCAGTGTTGGAAGTGCAATTTTTCACCACGGACTGAAAATAGCAAAGTGAAACAGCAGAGCTGCCTCTAGCGCCACCGGCCGGGCCCGGCTGCCCGGGACAATGGCATTTGTAGCCCACGAGTGACAACAGCACAGGCCGAGCTGCAGCTCCGGAAATAACAACTCAGAAAGGGCAAATTCTGGCTTTAATTACAGCCGGACACAAAGGAGCGTTTCAGAAGAGCATTATCAGAGTATCTGAGCATGCTGGAAAGCGAGCAGGGAACGCAGAGGGAGCAGAGTCACCACAGACACCCCTAATTTCAGGTGTTCCCAAAGGGGGGAAGGCACACGCAGCTGGAGCATCCAGAAGAGCTGAAGCCTTTGGCACAAGGATAAAGTAACCCTTCAGGCAGCCCGAAGGAGCTGATGACCCATGACAAGGAGCCTCCAGCCCTGCATCCAAGCCCAGGTGCACACAGGGACGGGCCCCCTGAACCTCTCCAACATGCACAGAAGCAGCTCCATGTGACAGCCTGCAAGTGACAGGCTGTCCTTTTTTCTCTCAATTCCAGATAACCAAGATTAATTCCCTTCTGGGGAGATAGCAGCAAGGCACCCATCCTGCCCAGCTTCCAACCCCAAACCTGCTGGAAGCGGCCAAAAGTGGCCCCATCCAACTCCCTTCCCAATTCCAGCAGCAATCCCGTGTGCTGGAGGCAGTCGGGGCTCCTGGATGGAGCCCTGCCAGGTGATGTTCACCTGTACAGGGCAGGGAGAACCCACCTGATGCTCTGCAATATTCGGTGTGAAAAAAGGCACTTTTGGACACAGAGCAACCCGAGCACACCTGGAACAAAAGCCAGGCTGCAGCAGCGCTGCCTTCTGAGAGGTGAAAGGGACGCAGTGACCTGATGCTGGCAGCTGAAAGGAAGAAGTTTCACCACGTGTCTCTGCAGGGGCCTTCCATGGGTGAGGAGCTGCTGGGAGAGTTCCAGGTGCCAGGCACTGAGGGGACCCAGCACACCCAGCACAGCTGTGCTCCCACTGAAACGTGCAGGGGAAGAGCCAGGAACCAGCCAGGATCTGTGAGCAAAGAGCAGCTTCCAAGCACGGCTGTGACACCAAAGGAGAGCTCTGGGCATCCCCCCACAGCAGCCAGACCTTGCTGCTCCTGTTTCCCCCTGGAATGCACAACTGGAAAGCAGAAAAAACCAGTCTTGGTGCTGCCAGCAAAGGGTCAACTGAGAAATATTTGGGGTTTTATTAAACAATACACACCCACGTGCCTGCCTGCAAGTGGGGAGACTGCAGGGGCAGTTCTCTGCAGGGAGCAGCTTCCCCTGACTGCATCAACTGAAGGGGTTATTTTTATATTTTTCATTTAGTGCTGAGCTCGGCTTGATGCCTTTACCTACACCACAAGCTGAACAGTATCACTTTTCTGTACCTGGGTCAAAGAGTGAGATTTGTACATCACTTTTGTGTCTGCTCCAGCAGAAACCTCCCATCTCCAAAACTTGGGAATCCAGAGAACAGAGAGTGAGCCAGGCTCTCCCGCCTGCCACAGCTGCAGATCAGAGACCGTGTGAGGCAGAGCACAAACTTGGAAGTCTCAGCTCCCAGGAATAGCTCTGCACAAGCCCAAGTGTGACAGCAACAGGCCAAGAGCCTCACACCCAAACCCTGCTGCTCCCATGGAAGGTGGAAGCTCAGCCTCGGCCAGAGAATCTCAGGCAACTAACACCTGCTGAGAGGGGATTTAAAACATCCTTTACAAGTCCTGCTATTGATGATGTCCCTCACAAATTGCCTGCCCAGCTGGGGGAGGAGGCAGTGCTCCCTGGACAGCCATGGACACACATGGAGAAGCCAGAGCAAGGCAGGCCCATGGAGCCAGGACACTTCTGGGGGTGTTGGCCTAGCTTCAAGAGGCAGAGTAGGAAAGGCTTCTTAAAAAATACCCAGGGGTTCTGGGGCTGGGATATTGAGAGCAGGTCCCTGCTGCTGCAGGCTGTCCTTGCTCTTCCTCAGGTGTCCAGGGCACCCCAGGTAACACTCACAGCACACCGGCCCTTGGGTCTGGTTCTTGGATTTCTCCCTCCTTCTGAAGTCACAGTTTTAAGTTCCAGCTTCAAAGAGCAACTGAGTGTGTGGGACAAACACAGAATCATGGAATCACTGAGGCTGGGAAAGACCTCCCAGACCAGAGCACTCAGTGCCACCTCCAGGGATGGGCACTCCAAAGCTCCCTGGGCAGCCCCTGCCAAGGCCTGAGCACCCTTTCCATGGGGAAATTCCTGCTGCTGTCCAAGCTGAGCCTGCCCTGGCCCAGCCTGAGGCCGTTCCCTCTCCTCCTGTCCCTGTTCCCTGCGAGCAGAGCCCGACCCCCCCTCAGTGCCCCTCCTGGCAGGGAGTTGTGCAGAGCCACAAGGTCCCCCCTGAGCCTCCTTTTCTCCAGGCTGAGCCCCTTTCCAGCTCCCTCAGCCTCTCCTGGGGCTCCAGCCCCTTCCCAGCTCCATTCCCTGCCCTGGACACGCTCCAGCCCCACAGTGTCCTTGCTGCAATGAGGGGCCAGAACTGGACACAGCCCCCAGGGACCTCAGCACGGCCAGCACAGGGGGAAACACACCCAGAAACACAAACCAAGCTGTGAAAGAGCTGCCTCCAACCTCCAGCCCTGAAGCTGGCACCGAGCTAAGAGCAAAAAACAGGAATTTCCTGGACTGAAGAAAATAAAGCAGGAGTCTGTACTATATTCTTAAATATGGTTTAATACTCTTCTCCATTTCTGTACATCACAACACCAAGATATCACTGCTTGGGATCTCTCTGCAGAGGCTATATAGTATGCAAAGGCTAGGATCTCCCACCCCCACTGTGTGTGTTTGCATGTGTAAGTGTAATACATATCAGTATATATTGATATACACATCAATATATAATGCAATATATATCACTGAAGAGAACACATTGATTAAAGAAATACAAAAATTTGGCATCATTTCCAAACTTAAATAGTAAAAATAAAAACTACAAAAAGGAGCTGCATACCCTAATGTATCATGTGAAACAACAAGCAGTATATTCAAAAATGTAAATTTACATCCAATTTTTGTGGTCTTGTCATGTCACATTAGACCCATTTACAATGGCAAAATCCAGAACATACTGCTGTGAGGGCCAGGGCTGTGCTCAGCCCTGAGCAGACCCAGCCCCACCTCCCGGGAGAGATTCCAGCTTGAATGTGAGGACAGCAGCGAAGCCACCGGCCAGGTTAGGGACCAGGGAGACAAATGGTATTGCTCACAAGGACAGGAAATTTGGACTTCAAACAACAGCGTGGCAGAAATTTGAAGAGAAGCTCCCTCTGTTCAAGTGAACCAGGACAAGAGGCAAAGGTTTTGCAGCTGAACAGGAGCTGCTCCTGAGGGAAGCACCGGGAGCAACGCTGGGAGAGCCCCCAGGGAGGGAGCAGGACCTGAGCAGGATACGAGCTGTGCCACCCCTCCCCTGGGACAGGACCTGGCCTTGTGTCACTGCTCCCCTGGCCTGCATGGCCCCTGACCCCTCCAGAGCATCCCCAGCAGGCTGGACACAAGCCAAGGATGAGCTCCTGGATCTATGGATGCTCTGTGGAACAGGCAGGACACAAAGCTGGCCATTCTGAGAGCACCAAGAGTGATCCTTCATCCCCTGAAGGGCCCATCCCCACAGGACAGACACTGCTCAGTGCTGGGTGTTCCCAGGGCTGTGCCAGTGCTCCACGGATCAGAATCAAATATTCCACACTCCCAGCACTAATTCAGCCTTCACTCCACTGACTCAGCATTCCTGTCAAACACCCACTTCCATTAAAGACCTGTGGGCTCAAATTCACATAATCAAGGAAACCTTACGCAGTCCTAAAGCAAAAAGAAAAACTTACTGAGGAACAAAAAGCCAAGTGTACCTTACTTCACTGAAATCTCATGTTTATTTTTGTCAAGACTGAAAAAAAAAAAAAAAATTCCTGAAGGCTGCACTGCTCAAATCCAAATTAAGCCCAAGACTCCAGCAGCATTTTCATTGCAATCCATGAAGTGCATTTCCTAGTTTGTAAGAGCAGTGTTTCTGCAAATAGATTAAAGCACGTTTGGCTGGTGAGCCTCCCCAAACCATCAGAATTTGCAAGCCACATGTAATGAACCAGCACTCAGGTCAGTGCCTCCTCATGCTTTTGAAGAGAATTACGGCTCCAACCTCGTTCCATTTCTTCTGCAGGCTAAGCTGAGAATGCCATGTAAATGGGTCACGGCGCTGCCAAATGCAGCAATTGATTTCTCCAATCAAAGTATAAAGAAACAAACCAGTAGGATCTTACTTCTATTAATTTTGGAAGGAAGAGGTTTACAGCAGTTAATGTATCATGAAGGTTAAAAAAATCATTTCCATAAAATACAAGAGCAACCAATTTCACCATTGAGTAAAAGTAAAAACTGGGATTCTTTTTAAATTAGTCCAAAGTGGCATATAGGACCTTAGTAGTTTGCTGCTGTACTGACACTATGACAAATCAAAGTGTAGGGTTTTGCTTTCTTAAATCCAGATGCTCGTGGATCAAGTTCTGGAAATGTTCCAATTCTAAGGCAGGGATCTGTTGTGTTTTCCACCATGAGTTTGCTCCTTGGGTTGGATGCTGGAGGGGTGAGGCACGTGTTGCCAGACTACCTAGTAGTCATCAAGGTCAAAAAATTCATCGTCTCCTCCTTGGTATTCCATGCCCTGGAAGTCCACACGGTACCGCAAGATACCTGCAAAGAAACAGCCTTTAGCTTCCCCAGCACTGCCACGGGCTCAGCCTCCCCAGCCCTGCTTCCACAGCTTCCCAGTCATGTCCAGCTGAGGCCTGGCAGCAGACAGAATGCAGTGAGAAATGCCACAGGGAATTTACTGCCCCAAGGAAGCAGCTCCCACCTGCCCAGCTTCCCCCTGGAAAAGCTGAGCCTATTCTAGGGCTGCAGCTCCACAAAGCACCAGAGGCAATCACTGGTCCCAGTGACACTGCTCAGAACAAGGCCTGACAGGTAAATCCAGAGGGCACCTGGCACTGCAGTTACTTTTATAATGCAGTAAAAGCAGGATTTAGTGGCTGTTTTCCCATCCTAAACACCAACCCAGGGTTCTGGAAATCCTATATCCCTGGAGTCATTTACTGAAAGGGTATTTTCAAGGAGTATTTCTTTTTGAGCCTACAGGGCATGGGAGCAAAGAGGATCCCACTTGCCAAAGAGGCTGAATCTGGCAGGAAATGAGAGACTCCTGGAATTAAAAACCCTGAAAACTTAGAAACCTGTTGCTCCTTATGGAGCCAAACAACCCAAGCTTGTTTCCTCCTGACTGGTGTCTAGAAATTCCTCTTCACAATGCACTCATCCCTGGTTCACACCCATCAAAGCTGAGCACAGCCATTGGTACAGCTCTGTCCTGGAATCCCTGCCCAGGCAGGACACAGAGCATGGCACTGGTTTGGCTCCACCTGCCCAGGATTTCTCTCAGACTGGCACAGGAGCCACCTGCACCTCTGCCAGGTGTGGCTGATCCTGACTGAGCTCCAGAGCAGGACTGGCTTTCAGAGCCTCATTGCTCCAGAGCCTGGACTATGAATACTTGTCTTTCGAAAAGAAGCAGAAGATCAGGGAGCAAAGCACAGCGAGGCTCTGAGAGCTGAGCAACAGTTCCAAGTGCTGCAGGAACAGGGCTGGGGGCTGTCAGAACCCCCTGGGCAGGGCAGGGCAGGGCAGGGCCTGCCACCAAACCACTGGGCAGGGACAGAGCCAGGCAGCTCGGGGCCCTCCTGAGCTCCAGCAGCTGCACAGGGGGACAGCCCATCCCTGAGCCCTCCAGAGGACAGAGGGATGGAGGAACACAGCTGGGAAGTGACAGGGCCCAACAGGGATCATTGTCCTGCTGGACAGGGAATGAATCCACCCTGGTGAAGACAACTGTTTCTTAAACTGGTTTCATGACTAACAGGAATAAGATTAATCCCACACGTGTTGGCACCAGATCATCAAACCAACCACTAAAAAAGACAAACGCATTTTCCTCTTGCAGTTTACCTCCAATTCCTCCAAATCCTTTCACAAATTGGGATCCTTCTTGTGATTTGTCTGTTACAATTTCCAATGTTGCTCCAAATTTCTTGTAGTTGTTTGCAAACCACTCCAGGAGGGGCATACTTTCTATGAGTTCGTGTTCCTGCCCAGTCTGTGGAGACATTGGAAGGGAGAAGTAAATAATAACAGCTGTTACAGTCACTGTGTGCTCAGTACTGAGAACTTCCCCCCAAAATTGAGTCCATAGCTTTGTCAGCCCTAGCAGGGACAGCAGCCCTCATGCTCCACAGGGACATTCCTGCTGGATGGCATTCCTGGCACACCTGCACTACACAAGGGCTGGCACAGCCACCAGCCCCTGGTGCTACAAAATTAATCACTGACAGTATTTTGGGCCTCTAATAAGGAATTTAGTGCAGAAGCAGGAGAAAAAAAATGCCTTGATTCTTCTGCTGCAGTGTCACCCCATGGTACACCTCAGTTTCACTGCTCATTCAGACTTTCTCTGCCCCTTGCACAGATTCCAGCCCCCCTTATCCACCAGGCCCTGTTCCCAGGCAGGAACACGGACCCAAACGAGCACAGAGCTTGGAAGGCACCGTTTTCCAAACAGGAGGTGAAGTGATTGTTGTGAAATAGAAACACCTCACTGCAGGTGACACTGCAAACCTTCCATGCACAGCAGGGATTGGCAGCACCCCCTCCAGGAGGGAAGGCAGCTGGAAATGGCCCCCCAGCACAACTCAGGTGGGACAGATCCCCACCCTTTTGCAAAGGGACGCTTTTTTGCCCACTTTATTCTGCGAAGTAACACAGAGCCCTGATCCATCAGGGCTGTTTGACCTGCACAGGCAGGGAACTCAGGCAGCAAATGACAGTTCCAGGTGTCAAACACAGCCCAAAGCAGACACTCCCTTGGCACCTGACCCAGCTCATGGTTCCTGACCTCACAGTGGTTCTGCACGAGCACATCAGTGCCCCACGAGCAGGGAGCAGTGGTCTGGGGCCTTGGCTACACGGTGGCTACCAAACCCAAACCCTTGCAGGTGATGGTTTGGTGGTGGCCAAAGACCCCACACTGCCCATTTACACAACCTTGGCATTGGCAGCAGGGAAGACTGGAGAAAAGCAGGTGCAGAATCCAGAGGTTACACAGGAAGAGCCACAGGTTCCTGCCCTGAGGTGTGGTGTCCCTGAGGGTCAGAAGGTCACTGTGCTCAGGAGCTTGGGACAAACTAAGCCCAGGTGTCCAGAGCTCTGCACCAACACACTGAGAACAAACCCAGAAGCCCCAAAGCTGAAATACCTCCTTGTCTGTGAAGTGGGATTTATCCTTCTCCTGCTCTGGTGTCAAATACAGGATCTTCTCCTCTGAGAAGGGAGAAAAAATGATGATATTAATTTGGATAAGGCTACAAGATGCAGTTTAAAGATAGCAGGAGATTGAGCACAGTCAGCAACAGAGGGTCTGGGCACTGCCACTGCCTTCCTTCCTCTCTGACGCTCTGTGAGCAACCAAGAGGGCACAGCAGCAGAGAGCAGCTGCAGAGCCAACACAGAGAGAGACAGGTCCTGCTGCAGGCCCAGGGTTTGTCTGCAGGCACAGGAATTGTGTTTCTGGCCACAAGGTCACCTCAGTCTCCCCTCTGGTACCACACTTACACAGCTGGAAGGCGCTTCCAGGCTGGCCCTGTGACCAAGTGCCCCCTGGCACTGCAATTCCCTCTGTGCACTGCTCATTCCAGCTTTCCCCCCATAGGGGCTGGGAAGCTGCAGGCCAGGACCTGCCTGCACAACATCCCTGTGATCAGATGTCCTCAGGGAGCTGCCCCAGCAAACCCATCCCACTGAGGCACCTCAGGTGTTAAGCCCTGAGACCCTACAGTGTCCCAGAGCACCACATACCCTCTGTGCCTTGGCAGTGCAGGACGTATCTCATGATATCCAGGTTTTCATAGACTATCAGGATCTCTACCGCTCCCATTTCCAAAGCTTTTAGTGTATCTTCCACACCAAAGCAGTACTTCCCCGTGTCCTGGCTGATCTCATCGAAGTATCGTCCTGCAGGGCACACAGAGCCTGCCATGAGCACTCAGCACAGCACACACACTTCAAACAAGCTTCATCTGAATGCACAATGTGGGAGAAGCAGCTGCCACAGCAGCTGCCACCACAAGGCCTGGAACTAAGGTGATCTCTGATGGGAGGATAGAGAAGGTCCAAGAAGTCTGGCGGGGAAAAAGAAACCAACCAAACCCTCCCCCATACCAGCACCTGAGGTGTCCTGGTGACAAAAAGAACCCAGCACAGCAGGGCTGGGGCAGCACCAGGGCTGTGCCAGGAGGGCCAGAGCAGGCCCAGCACACTCGGTGCCACACACCTGGCTCAGGAGGAGGCTACAGTGCATCACGTACCTATTAGCTTTTTCTCTTGGATGAATTTCACATTGGAGAGGACCTCAGTTGACAACTCAATTGCTTGATTGAAGCCATTTTCTCCTCCATATGAAATGTCAACTAGTTTAAGCACTTTGGATTGCAACCGCTGAACGAGAGAAGGAGGAGACATGAAAACAAATCTACTCCAGAGCAGGGCTGTCAGACTCCTCACCCTGCCACCAGAGTCACTGCACTCACTGCTGCACTTCACCTGTGCCAGAGGGACCTCTGAACGCACAGTACTGAACCACAATTTGCAGGCAACAAGGACACAGGTTAGGTTTACTGGAGTTTAATTCCAATAAAGCTTCTGCTTTAGATTTGGGAACACAAAGAATGTGAATGCCAGTTCCAAACCAGGGAGGACAGATTTCTTATTAGCCCTGTTTTAAGAAAAGGAGTTCTCAGCTCCTTGCAGGAGGTATTAGGAAAGGGAGACTTCTTTGGATACATCCCATTTTTAGTTTTGATCAAATCTCTTTGGACACCAGCGTCACATTTCTCTCGAGGAGCATCTTACATCAGAGTTACAATCACGTCACCACCGACACTCAAACATTCGCGTTAGCTCAGAAAAGGCCACTCACCTGATCAAACATGTCAGATTGACTTAGTTCAGTTTTGAAGTCAGCTGACCCAGCCAGGACAAGCCCGGCCACGTTGACCTTGTCCCCGGAGATGAAGAGCTGCACGGCCGTCTCGGCCACCTTGCGCACGTAGTTGTGCCTCTTCTCCATGCGCAGGCGGGCGAAGCGCAGGGCAGACTGACCTCCTCTGCCTGCAGGGAGGGATGCGGCAGCCATGGGGGACTCACTGCGTCCCAGCAGTGTCCTCAGGACACAGCTGGGCTGGAATAACCAAAGCCAAGGGCAGCTGCAGCCTCCTGAATGCAGTTTGCCATGAGCCGAGGCAGGGGCTCTCACGGAATGCTCAGGGAATAAAGAGGGTTCATTCCCACTGGGAGATTTTTCTCCACAGACGAAAATGTTTCTTTTCTTTCTACAAAGACTCAGAGCTCTGTAGCAATTGAACATCTGAGCATATTCTCTCTCCCTGTACCTTCATTTAAAGCCACCTTCTTTGTACACTGCCTCAAACTGTGCTGATGCAGCGCAGCCCAGCAGTCTCTGCTGCCCAGCCTCACTGGGGGCAGTGTTTTTATTTCATTTTGTCCCATGCCACTCCACAAAGGACAGCAGGCCAGGAGTAACCAGCAGACAATTTGCTGAACTCATCAGTGCCTGGCTACAATACAGCACCACGGAGTGGAACTCCAATTTTCCTTGCTCCATGAGGCCCTGTGCTTCCTGCAGAGAGCAGTCGGCTGCTCCTCACTGTGGAGTGCACACAACACCTGCACACCAAACCTTAACCACTCCACTGAGTGGGACTACTGATGGTGCTCCTAATACTTAGTTATAAGTGTCCAAAACCAAGCAAAAGGTCAAATGCAGCAAGAAATAAAAAGTGCCACTTCTAAGATCAACTGCATATTACTGTGATTCATTAATTCTGACAGAAGGCTCAGACTGGAGGCTTTGCTGTCAGATTCCAAGGGAGCACAGACTTGAGCAGAGCTAAACCCCCACGGGCCAAGCTCCCCCCTTCCACCCTCCTATCCCAGCCCAGGACAGGCTGCTGCACTCAGCAGAGACAGACTAGGGTGTTACCATGCTTCTTTGGAAGATCCACAGTGAATTTGTGCAGCACTTCTCGTGTGTTTCCTTGGAGAGTTCCAAAGAGTGCCCCGCTCCCATCTATTACAATAAAGCCAAACTTGCTGTCGTCGGAGAGCAGCGCCGTGAGGGCCTGGAACAGAGTGAGGCTGTCAGGGAGGGCCTGGCTCACACAGGGCACAGAGACAGCACAGCTCCAGCAGACTCTGCTACACCTGGTCATGGCTATTTTACTATAAACTAACTACAGGAAAAGCAGCACATTCAGGAGCTGTAACCATTCCAGATCACTGCAGAATCCCAGGATTGTTTGGGTTGGAAGAGACCTTAAAAACCTTCCCATTCCACTCCCTGCTGCTGTGGACAGGGACATCTTCCACTGTCCCAGGGTGCTCCTGGTCCAACCTGGCCTTGGACACTTCCAAGGATCCAGGGGCAGCCACAGCTTCTCTGGCACCCTGTGCCAGGGCCTCCCCACCCTCACAGGGAGCAGTTCCTTCCATACACAATCCCATCCCACACAAGACTGTCAAGAGCACAAAGGAAACTCAAGTTTAATTTTGATCACCATTTCCCAGCTTTGCCAGTTCCCCACCTGAGGTCATGGGCAGGTGTGACAGCAAAACCCTGGAGATGGGCTCAGGAGAGTGTGAAGTGAAATGGATCCCACCTGAGGCTGCCTCACCTCTCTGGCTGGCACAACTGGAGCAGTAGTTCTCCTGGCATTCCAGCCAGGAAAGCAGAACTCCCTCACTTCACTGTCAGTTCAGTTTTGTGCTCCAAAGCACTGACACAGCCTCCCTACCACCACAACTGGTCTGCTGCACCTGCTGACTTCAAGTCCCAAAGGCAGAAGGATGAAATAAATCTACAGTGGTTGTGGCAAATTCAGCCTTACAGAGCACACGTAACAGCAGCAATAATTGTCCTGTGCATAACTGGCTGTGGAGAAGGCAGCCAGAACATTTGCTGCAAAATGAAGTTATCCTTCAGTCTTCCTCCCCTTAAAGAAGGCAGCTGAGCATCTCCCTTAAGGTCATTTAAGTTGCTCAACCAAAGCACTGTGCAGCATCAAGGTTTTTGAGTTGATTTTGCCCAAGCACCCAAACTCTGCACTCCTTTCTCAAGGCAATCTCTCAGCTGCTGCTCCCTCAGGGGCTGTCTGAGTGGGCAGACACATCCAGCACATACACACACACACTCCTGCTCACTTACACATGCCCAAAAAAGCAATAGCCAGAATCCTCTTTCTGGCTGGCAAAAGCACATCAGTAGGATGGAGAACTTGTCAAAACTCTAGATTGCTTGAAGTCATCAGTTTAACGCTGCAAGTGATGGTGCTGAGTTACTGCACGGGACCTCGAGCTGCCTGCAGGGCTGTCAGCCTGATTATTGGGCTGAACTGAAAGGATAAAACCCACCAGTCATCCTCTTCCAAAATCCACATAACCCAGGCTGCAGCTCTCCGGCTTAGAAGAAACAGAGGCTAAAGGTTTAATGGAATCTCCTGGCCAAAATAAATATTCTGTATTAATTCCTCAGCAGTGGGATGAATGAGAGGAGGAAGTGGCATATTACACTGCAATATATTTAACTGGGACAGAGCCAAGCAAAACGTGTGACTGGAATGAATGCTCCAGCCAAGGTATCAAAGTAAGTCATTGTAAATCCTACCCCTCAGACACATATCAGGGCTCACAGTCCCCTGGGGGAGTTACTTCAGTTTCACACAGGCAATAAAATATCTAGAGGAAATCTTATCAGATGCTCTTGCCAGGCAGCAGATGACTACAGCTCTGATGTTCTTGATTCCTTCATTTTCATACAGTACCAATGATCAGTGATTCCCTTATCAGCTCTGTCAGCGATTGCACTGTGTGACCTGTCAAGCACCAAGAAGGGACTATTGCTTTTGTTCTGTTCCTTCAGCCTGGACTGAGCTTCCTCTCTGCAGCTGTAGCCCAAAGGTGAAGATCAGCTCCTCCTCCTGCTCTTTCACTCCCCTTTGCCTTTGCCAGGAAAGCTGTGGGTGCCTGGAGGAGCTGCGCTGGCTGCCAGCTCAGCTGGGGGAACCATGGGGTTCAAGGCTCTACAGCCAAAGAGGGGGACAAAGCCAGAGCTCAGAGCTCACAGCCCCCCGCAGGCTGCTGCAGCCCCAGCTGACTCTGCAGGGCAGGCAATCCCCAAAGAAATAACCCCACAGCCCACAGCCAGGGGAGAGTACAGAGCCCGTGGAGAGAGGGGCAGGCAGGGATCCCATCACCAGGAGCAGCAATTCCCTTAGGTCGCTGCCACTGCTGCTGACCAGTGCCACACACCAGCACAAGCAGATGTGCAGGGGCTCCTGGAACAGCCTGCTGGGCACCTCCACACTGAATCAGTGCCCTGAGGCAGCAGCTGCACAGGAGACAAATTAATCCATCTCCTGACAGGGCAGGAGGCAACTAAGCACCCTCCCACTACCCACAGCAGCAGGGACAAACACCTCCCTGGGCTAGGCACCCTGGCTCTCCACTGAATTCTCCTCTTCACCTCTTGCTTTCACTCATCTATAAACTCATGGACCCAGCACATCTCCACACCTGTCTCTGTGCACAGCTTTTTATTCCTGGGAGGTCAAAGGCGTTTTTGGATTTCATCCTTTGTGGGAAGACAGAACAGCAGGAACGGACCTTACCTGTGCACCGAGCACACCTTTCCCTGCTGTACCCCTGCCCTCTGAAAGCCACTTATGGATCACATCTCCACAGACCCAAGCAGAACTACAGCACTGGAGGGCCTGCCAAGCCCATGTCACACAGGTTTGACAACAGGCAAGTAAGACTCAGGACACATATTTGTTGTGGGGAACACCAAAGATGTGAAGGGCACTGCAAACATTGAGACCTCTGCACTTGCCAGAGCCAAAACAGCCTCAGAGGCAATACACTGACTGCTATAATCACATTTCTTTAAATGTGCCTCAAACCTAAAAATGCATTTAATTTAATTAGATGTAGGGTAAAAATAATCCCATTTCCCCCCAGACAGATTAGGCACATGCCAGTTCTCCATCAAGGCTCTCAGATAACACATCTGATAGCAAGACTGGCAACACTGATATTATCTTGGCAGTATTTTAAAGCCTGGCTTGGAATAAGATCTATGGGCCTCCATGGTTAAGGAAAAACCACCCTTCCTCTAGTTACAGAGAGGAGCTCCTGCCTGTGGGTTACACAAAGCTGTGGGAGGAGCTGGCCAGTCCATCAGCTCGTTCCAGCAGGCAGCCCCCATCTGTGGCCAGTCCCAAGCCATCCAGGGGCCTCCCCAGGGCATGTTTCTGCTGCTCTCCAGGCTCAAGCACACCAAGGTTGTGCCCAGACCTTGGCTCCTGCAGCAGGGGAGTCCTTACCTCCGTGTGGAATTTGTTGTCACACAAATACAGCGATGTATTGATTGGTTTGAAAGGTTCAAAGTCAATGTTGACTTTCTTCTCTTTTCCTTCTTCTGTCACAATTGTTCCACAGTAAACAACCAGACCATTTGGAGGTACTACAAACAACACAATGCAGGTTTAGATCACTAAGGAATGTGGCAAGCTGTACACATCAAAAACTGACTGCCAGCCCTCCAAACTCGTAGCAGAGTTGAAAGTCAAGTTTCCAAACTTTTAATCTTCCCTTTTCCCCACCTCATTCCCTCCCAGGTCTCTACAATGGCAAGCACCTGTAACAGACATGCACCTGCCTGTTAAACCCACGAGCTTGCAAGTTCACAGCACCCAGAGAGAATGGCTGAGCAGCCCCTGAAGCTGTGCTGGTCCCCACACAGGGATTTACAGAGTGACCATCCCAGGGAAGGCCATGGGCTGGTGCAAAAGCAGTAACAATGAACTCTTCCAGGGCTCATTTGAGACGGCCTGGGTCTGCTCCCCCCAAAATGGCAGCTGCTCATGCCATGCATAAGGCACACAGAAGTTTCTGCTTGATAGAAAATCACTACTTTAATGGAAATGAACTATTGCAGAATATCCAGCTCTTAAATCTGGCCAAGTTTAGCAGAGTTAGCACTAAGAACATAATCATGAGCCCACTCTTTAAAGACAAGGACCTTACAATTCTAGTCCCAAAGTCCACCCCTGAAGTAGCCATCCAAGGGCAACCTACCTGGAATATCAGTGCAAAACAGCAGCACAGGTCAACAGATTTGATTAGCAGAAAACTGCATAGTGCAGGAACTTAAGGCTGCTTCCAAGAAAGGGAAGTGTGCCAGCATCCATACAAGCTAGAAGTTACCTTTGTTATAGAGTTTCAGTCTTTGCTGTACAGATGTAATGGCTCCCAGTACTGAAAGGCGATTCACTCGGGACTTTATGTTGGAGGCAGTGCCAAACTCGTCTGCTAACATTTTTGCCACTCGTGAGATCTGGTCTTTGGGGGGAATGATCAACGAGATCATGCTGGTACCATTGCTGGGGAGGGAAAAAAGGGATGTCAGCGGGCAGCAAAGCACAAGCACCCTCACACCACATTCCATGTACATAGCTCTCTCCTCCCTCCATCCCCCAGGGATGCTCCTTCAGTTACTGGTGTAATTCCCCTCCTGCTGGATGGGAAAGGGGAAGGGAAATGGAAATGGAAAGGGGGCACTTCTTCAGTGCTCAGTCTCTATCAAGCAAGCCCTCCAGAAGGTGCTTGTGTAATCTGGGAAGAATGAACACATGTACAGACTAAGGGCTGCACAGAGCAATGTACAGACCAAAGGCTGTGAGCAGAAGGCAGGGAAGCAGCTCCAAGCAGAGATTATTTAAAACAATGCAGCCACATACTTTAAGGACATCTTAAAGCCCATTGCATTTGTCCTCAGACAGCTGGAGCACTAAGCAGCCCAAGTGCTGTCTTAACACGTTGTTTTCCTCAGATTAATACAGAAAACTGAACTGGAAGGATCCTTTTGTAACGGGTGAGTCTTTTCTGCTTTCCCACTATCACTTTTCTCCCCAGAGCAGCTCATCAGCCCTGGCAGCTGCTTTAACTACACTCTGCTAAGCACACACTGCTGCTTCACCAGCACCAACCCCAGGCACAGCGTCAGATCAGACCCCACAAATCACAGAACGGGCTTAAATTAAAGGAAAATAAGTTTGATATTTATTTTTCCTAGGGCTTTGGGGTGGGTCCTGCAGAAATCTTAATCCCTAAAGCTGCCTCGTGGTTCAAATCCACCCAAAGCCAAAAAGAAAATTGGGGAAGTTCCCATATGCCTTCCAGCAGGTACCTCCCATTTGCCATTGAAGCATCCCATATGTCAGAAGTGCAGCCTCTGCACTGTCTCAGATTTAACCCAGACCTCATGCTTCCCATTAGAGTAATGGCATAAAAATCAAATCCCTCAACGTATCCTCCAGCCCTCTCAAGGGCAAACCAGCTAAGCTCTTCGAAAAAGCCTCTTCTCAGGATTCTGAGTCAGAGAGCCAACAAAGTGCTTTTCAGACATCAAGCCCCAGGGTTTTGCTCTTTTACATTTCTAATGGGAAAAGGAGTTTTACCCCAGCCCCTGCTCCCTGCTGTTCCAGGCTGTGAGGCACCAGTGTCCTGCTGAAGTGTTTGGGCTACAGAGGCAGCAGGGAAGTGCTTTAAAAATCATCACTTCATTGGCCTCTTTACACAAGTTGTACAGCCCTCTCCCAAACATCCTCAATCCAGGCCAAGTTGAAACAAAGGCTGGTAGGTCAAATAAGTCCTTGACCTTAAAGACAACTAATTGGTTTTAATATCTGAGCTCCCTATCCACACCAATCAAAGTCCCAAAGCCACACTCACCCATGTTATTCCTGGGGGGAGCTCTGAGCCATGCTGGCAACTCTCAGGCTTCCACATCCCACTCAGTTAAAGCACTCACCCACCCCAGTGAAAGGCACCAGCCCTAGGGGAGAGGTAATGGCTATCACTCCCAGCAGGCTCCTTTGAGCCAGAGGCTGATCAGAATGAAAGCAACTCTCCCGAAGTTCTCTGAAAGCAGCACTCCTGAGTTATCTCCTCCTCTGAAAGAAGAAAGTCTTAAGACTTCCCAGAGATTAGAAAGCTCTGCCCATCACACCTAACTTCCTGCATCCCCTAAGGGCATCCTGGTGTGGCAGGTGGGAGTGGGACTGTTATGCCCCTTGGGCACTCCACGGCTCTCCTGCTAGCAAGCAATTTCATACAATTTTTCCTGAATTGAGAACAGAAGGGAAAGAATAGGGAGTGAATCCTTGTCACAAGCTGCTTGGAAGAGTCCAATTCCCACACTACAAACTCCTTACAGGAATTTGCAGAGAGCAAGGAAGTCCCCCCGAGCCTCCTTTTCTCCAAGCTGAGCCCCTCCACCTCCCTCAGCTGCTCCTCACAGGACTGGCTCTCCAGACACTTCCCCAGCCTTGTGCACAGCAAGGAGGAAGGCTGGGTGTGCACTCCCAAGAGCAATTCTTCAGTAAAAAGTGATTTGAAAAGCTCCCTTCAGTTTTCAAATGCAAATCAACCCCTGGCCTTGTGCTGTGTTCCACTGCCCCACAAACACTGTGTCAGCACTGAGCACCCACTGGACCCTACTGAGGGTTATTTATCCTACACAGCACCTCATCCATCAGGCAGGGTCACAGCATTGCTCCTTAGGAACACCCCACCCCAGGTAACACAGTGGCCTTCACAAGCCCTGGTAATTTATTACTGCAAACAAACAAATGAACAGGGTCTCTCAGAGGATGCACTCCCCCTCATTTAAACCTCCAACTAGTTCAGCAGCACAGCACTGTGCCAATCCTTCAGCAAATTCCAGTCTGGATTTGTATCCAAAAGCACCTTCCACTACCAACATCAAGTGCACTTTTTGGGTTTGGCATGCTGCACCACTATTTACACAGGCAGAGCTATTTCAGGCTCCAACCAATTCCTGCAGAATCCAGCAAAGCAGCTGGCATGCAGCTTGCCACAGGAGCACCTCATGGCACCTCCAGGCTGCTGGAAGCCTCGAACACAGGAGCCAAGCCAGCTTGTCACCACGTCCCCAGGCACCCAGCACCCCAAGGGGTCACTAAACAACCAAAGATTGACACCAACAAGACACCAGCTGAAGTAAATGGGCACCAGCACTCAGCGTGGCTGCAGAACTTCTTCACACGCTGCCAACACCTCGTTATCTGACCATGGAAGAGCAGCTTTCCTCTCTCAAAGCAAGCTTGTACCTCTGTGTGACACTAATGCAGCATAGCAGGGTCTAAAAAAACCTGTGGTGCATCTGCTAAATTCACCCCAAGGAGACAAAATGCTGCCAAGAGTTTCTAAGAAAGCTGTTGTTAAAAACACTCAGAAAAAAAATAGGTTATTCTGCAGAGTAAGAATTTCCAGGTCTCCTCTGGGTCTTTGCAGCCTCAACAAGATAAAAGGCATTTCTGCAAATCCCACCCTGTCCCCTCTGGAGCTGAGTGTTCCTGAGTGAACTTACCTGGGAATGAGGTAAGGAATTTCCCCATAAGCATCCCAAGGCCTCCCAAAAGGGGGCACAGCTGCACCACACACCTGTATGGGGCACACCCGAGTGATCTATGGAGACCAGGGGCACTGCCCACCCTGGCAGCTCGGGGTCAAACATGCCAGGAGCTGGGTCTGCCCTGCATCACCCATAGCACCCCATTGCAGACTGCATCCAGATTTCACAGCACTGCTAAGGTCTCCCCGCAGTTCAGCACACCCAAGTTCCACCAGAGCAGCTGGGAGCTGATCCTTTCAGCCCTAGCTGAGCCAGGGCCTTGCAGAGCTCCAGGCAGCTGCTGTCCCTGTTCTGGCCAAAGAGCTGCCAGTGCCATCCAAGGCCAGAGTGCTCCCAGGTATTTGCTCTGGAGGGGAGCAGCACCCCGACCCACGGGCCAGCACAACCAGTGCCACGGCTCAGGGATGGGGCAGAGGAAACCACCAGGAGCACGAGGGGCACCAGCCCACACACTTCAGAGAACCAAGGGGGCACTTTAGTGCCAGCTCTGGAGAGGCAGAAGGCCTGCCCTGCCTGCCCTGCTCACGGTGCCAGCCCTGCCAGGAACAGGCAATTAGTTCAGATTTGTCACCACCTGTCATGAGCAGCATCAGGAATCTCTGGGAGAGAAGATGAGGATCAAGGCTCCAACTTCCCCACACCACAGCAGGTAGGCTCTAGCTTTCTCCTACAGCCTGCCAGAGGACTGTCTGAAGGAAGAGGGGAAGCAAAAATAAGCACATCTCACTCTCTGGAGACCACAAGTTCTTCAGAAAAATCAAGGTTTGTGGATAGGACAGCCTTTCTATTATTAAACTCCCAGTATTACTACAGTTGGAATTTCAGACAACTGTGCCACTCAACAGCTTTCCCAGACACAGTGAGACCTCAGAGCAACAGCTGACAAGTGATCACAGCGAGTGGCAGTGTGGGCAGTGCTGAATCACCACTAACCCTGTCCCGAGAGGGGAGAGCCGTGCCACTCTTCCTCAAGCAGCTGCTGTGGCACCCCAGCAGCTCCCTTCCCTGCAAGGAAAGGAGGGACCACCCAAGAGCCCTCCCTGTGCAGCCCAGGAGAAGCGCTGGGTCCCTTCCAGAGCAGGGGTGGCCCAGAGGACACTGTCCCCAGCTGGGTCCCTGTTCCCAACCCACGGCACAC
Source organism: Picathartes gymnocephalus (assembly GCA_013390045.1). Classification (NCBI taxonomy): domain Eukaryota; kingdom Metazoa; phylum Chordata; class Aves; order Passeriformes; family Picathartidae; genus Picathartes; species Picathartes gymnocephalus. The sequence goes on from WEKY01046858.1 coordinate 97,989, forward strand.
TTGGTACCAGCAGGGCCCTCCACGGACGTGCACTGTGCTCCAGCACGAGGGAGGCACCAGGGCAGGAGCTGAGAGCACAAAGCAGGCACTGCACCCATCCCTGACAGGCTGCCACGTGCACCCCGTGGCTGCTTCCCATGGCAGCTACCAGAGGAGCCTCCTGCTCTGGGTGGCCATCGCCACCCGCAGCACTTTGTCACCACATTTCTCCTCTCCTGCCATCAGAAGGAACAGCTGAGCAGATCCTCAGACCTTCAGCTGGTACTAGAGGAAGTGCTGCAGTGGTTTTCCAAAAGGCTCCTACCACCTTACACAGCCTTGTGCCAGTGAAATGGTGCCTGTGCTGCCACACCCCAAAGCAGCAGCACCCACCACAGCTCTCCTCCACCTGGCAGACAACCACCAGCACTCTGAGGAGGAGCAGTCAACCTGTCTCCTGCAATCTGGGCTATGAGCTGGCACAGGAGAGCATTCATTTCAAAGCCTGCTGTATAAATAGCAGTGTGTGGCCTGCACTGTGGTATCAGAGGAGACCTGACAAACAGCAGCTGAGCCGTAGCTGTTCCACACTGAAACATTTCACACTAACAGCACACTGTGGAACGTGGGATGCAAGGGCAAGGAAGGGCAGTCATTCCCTAGGACTCAAAATGAGCTCAGTCTTACAGGGCACAGTTTCTTGGGCATCCTGCTCTCCCCAGGAACCTGTGCGTGACTGCCAGAGACTGGTAGGAGCACAGAGCCAACAGCTCCCAGATAATCTGATCCCAACCACATTCCACAGCGAGGAAGCTTTCTATGAAACAACTGTTGCCACACACTGCTCCAAGCCATGTTACCTTCCCCAGGTAACCTCTGCTGCTCTCCATCCAACACTGTGGATTACTGGGCAGGCACAACACATCCCAGGGAGCCTGGACAGCCAAGGATACTCAAGTTATGCGATGGCTAAAGCAGTTCCATGCACAGCCAGCTGCAAGGCAGATGCCAGCAATATCTCTGCAATCCAAGGCACAGCTCCATCAGGCACACCCCAGAGGTCCCAAAGAGCTTCCGAACCAACATCCACAGCGCTGCAGGCACGTGCTACTTCAGTGAAGGACTAAGGTCAGGGCACAGCCCACAAAATCAGTGATGTGAGGAAAGAATATTTGAGGGTTTTTGATGCTGTACCTGAGCAGAGATGTTGAGTGGAGAGCTATAAAAAGGAAGTGCCCTTTGGTACAGGCAAGTACAAAATTGCTGGTTTGGCTTCTCTTACAACATCAAGGCCATGAGACACTCCCCACTCATCCTGCCCTGTCTGCAAGAATACTGACCTTGCCAGAGGGAAGTTCTACACATGCTCCTGCAACTTATGAATTATGGCTGTGAAACAAACAGGTCACAGCTGTGCCCTTTGAAGACTTAATGTCTTTTAATAAGATAAAGCCTTCATCAAACAGGAAGTGGCTCAAATCCACTCGAGATGCCAAGTCTAGAGAGACAACAGCAGATGCAAGAGCTCCACAACTTTTCCTGGAAAACCTGCTAGGAAAGAGCAGGGAATCTCAAGAGTCCAGGATCCCTCACTGCTTCAGAAGCCATGTCACCTGGAAGTCAAAGACTGCACAGCCTGTGAGAATATCAGTTGAATCTCTGCAATAAACCCAGGCAACACACCCCAACCTAACTGCTGCTTGGAGGCACCAGTGCTTTGTGATGCCTCCACCAGCAGCAGATGAACGGCCCCTCCCTGTTCAGCCCATGGGAGCACAGCTCGAGCAGGACACAAACACTCACAGACAGCCAGCCAGAGCACACAGCACTGGGGACCTGCATGGGACCCAGCACAGCTCCTGGGGTTTCCTGTGGAGCTGAGCCAAAAGCCAGGCAGAACTTGTACAGCACAATTTCAGCAAGAACCTCACAGTCCCCCAGAGGCATCCTGCATTTCACCCCAGCACACAGCAGAGATCCAGATCATCTCCTAACAGGAGATATCAGTACAAGTCATTCCTCAAAGGCTTCCTCGTGATCCAAAGAAGGGTTTGAAGGTATGGAAGGGACCAGTTCCCAAGCAAAAGTAAGGCAGAGTTCCCCTCTCTGGATCCACTGACACCTCAGAAGAAGAGAAAAAGGACAAGATGGGGGCAGGGTGGGTATGAGGAGAGGATTTGCAGAGTCAGGAGACCAAGTAATTCCTTCTTCAGGAATCCTTTCCAGCATGAGCATTAATTGGAGAAATCGAAGCCCACCCCTCCCCTGAATTGAAGAAACACCGAATTCCTCCATCAGTCTCTGAATGGCACCTCTCCCCTGGACAAAGGAAAGCACTTAACTGCACAGCATGAGACCTTGCAGCTACCATGGCTCACACAATGCCAGGTTCTCCTGCTGTAGCCCTGCTCCAAAGCCCTCGGCAGGAATCTTGTAAATCACTCCCCTCTAATGCTGGCAGACGGGATAGAAAAAGCCCTTCATGTAACCAGAACCAGCTTGAAGGCACACACTCAGACCATCCTGGAAAGGTATCCTGCCCTCCTACCCTCACCCACTGACCTTCTCAGAGAGGAAAGGCCTCCAGATGCCAACCAAGTTCTGAGTGCCACCCCGACAGAGAAGCACCCAGCCAGAACCCATCCTGGAAAACAGAAGTGAGCCTCATTTCCTCAGTGCACCCCTGGCTCCAGCAGCCAGGGAAAGCTTCCCGCAGGGAGGCAGCAAATGGCTGCTTCAGCAAAGGAGCAGAGACAAGCCTGGCTGGAGCCTCAGCAAGGGTCAGGCGAGGCAGTGCTTCCCCCTGAGCAGCCGCCGGCCGCCTGCCAGGAGCTGCCTCCTGAGCTCAGCTTCCCTCACTCCCAGGACACAGTAGGAGGTGAGACAAGAATCAGGTCACGGACTCCTGCTCCTCCACACAGCACAGTTTGGCAGCTCTCCTGTGTCTGAGGGCTGCAGAGACAGCAGGTGACAGTGAGCCCTTGGCCCCTGGGCCACCACGCACCACCTGTCCTGAGGGACAGGTCAGCAGCTCCATCCCCACACTGGGGCTGTCTCCCTCCCCACGCTGGGGCCAGCTCTGACACTGCTGCTCAGGCCACCACCAGCACCTCCATCCCAAATCAGACGGGCAGATCCCAACTTCATCCCAAGCAGCGAATCAGCACAAGTGCATCCTGCACACGCCATGGGGAAGGTGAATCAATGCCTCTCCAAAATCCTTGAATCAAAGGCAACACACACCACAAAACATAATTGCATAGGCATGTTCTGAATAGGCCTTACTGGCTGCATCTGACCTCATGCAGAAAGCCTGGATGCCCAATTACTGGGAAGTGGAACAGATATTTCTGCACTTCAGACATTTGTGACTCACTGGGACGCTCAGTTTTGCCACAGCTCCCCTGCTCTCCCTCCTCCTTCTCCAATTATTAATGTTCCAAGTTTAAAAGACTTGTTGCATTATGCTAATGGGCCATTTGGGTACAAGATGTACACTGAGGAACTGAAACAAATCCAGATTTGCTTATTAAGATGCTAATGCCCCAGAGCTAAATGGGAATAGGTGGCTAACAGGGGGGGAAAGAAATCCAGTTGCCACAAAGCCGAAAAGCCTGTCCTCTTTTGAGGTGCTCATTCCCATCTCCTACCTCATCATTCCTCAGGGGCTCATTCATTAGCTCGATGTGAATGATGATCTGTGCATGAATCACACTGCTCACCAATGATTCACACAGTTGTAAAAGAGGTACCAGGCTGCTGAACAGCCACAGGCTGTCAGACACTTGCTGGAGTTCTGATCTGGAGCCACTTTTCCAGCTCAGGTCCTCCTCAGCCACTTGCTAGTGAGCCCTCTCCAAACTGCACTTCCTAATTGTTGCCGTAACTCAAGAGGAACATGTACAGCAGGCAGGTGAGAGCCCAGCAAATGTTTTACAGCAATTAGATTGAGGCAACCAGCAGGATGTCAACAATCCTTTGGACACTCTCCCTGGCTCCAGCTGTCTTCCCACCTGGCAGCTTTCTCAGATCACCCACTCTCGGCACCACTGAAAGACAAGAGACACTGCTTAGTCCTGAGAGGTCTGACCAGCCCTCCTGACAGGAAATCCACATTCAGCTGTCCACCCCAGCGCTGTGGACACTGGTAGCCTGAAGAGATCCAACAGAGCAGGGAAATGGTGTGGAAGCAGCTGCTGTACATCCCACATGGTTTCCTGCCACAGTGCCCTCAGCTCTCCCTTCTGCCCTGGACCATTTCTATTCCAGCCTCTTGCAAACAGCTCCTCCTTCTCCTCATACCACCAGATGCAAAAGGCAATATTAGTATTATAGCCTTCACCTCTCACAGAAACATGACCTCCTCTAGGAAATCCCCCTGCCACAGCCAGGATGAGAAAGCTCAACTCAGAGGAAGTAATCTGCCATGGGTAAGCACCTAAACCACAAGCCCTTCCCCAAACACTCCACACTAATGGCACATCACCAAGTCAAAGCAGAAAACTGTCAGTAAAGCTCAATTCCTGCAGACCCTCCTCCAGTCCTTATCCCACCCATGTCTCAGATTTCCCACTGTGTGACAGACACCCCAGCTCAATTCCAGCTGGAGCAAGACTTTTCTGCAAGAGAGGTCCACTGCAGACTCCAGCTTGTGGGAGAGATCCTCAAGGCTATCCCACGACTGGCACTAGCACAACGTATCAGCACTGCAACCTAAATACCACAGCACGAGCTGGAAAGCCAAGGACCACCTTGCCATGGCTCTGCCCTGCCCAGATGGACCAGCTCACACAGGCCTGGGGCAGAACCTCCACCATACTCCCCATCCCAAGGTGGAAGCTGCAGAAACAACTCCTGCATCAACAGTTAAGCTGTCCCAGAGCTCAGACACGAGCACAGCCACAACGACAAACAGATCCTGATTAAGAAGGTAGGGAAATAGATCTGCTGCCAGGCTGAGAGCAGGGGAAGGAGCCTCTGGACTGACAGATCTCTGGCAGTGCAGGAGACACCAGTCAGTGCTGACAGACCTCACCAAACGCTCCTCCTGGCATAGGACACCCCTTGAGTCAAGAGAGCTGCTCTGCTACCTGCCCGGGCACGGTGCACGGAGGCAAGAGCACATCCTAAATCTGCTGTGCTGTGTCCTGTATGGAGCAGGAGAATCCACACTGGAGTTAAGTCAGCTATGCCACTGCACCACAGCTATCCCAGCACAATTCCACCTTCAGCACCACCAGCAGAACACAGGCAGGTGCTGTAGGAGCTCTGCCTAATTCAGGAGGGAAATAGAGCTCACTGAGGCAGCACCAGAGAACCTCAGCACCACTGATTCCCTGGATTTTGTTCACAATAAACTGGGAAGGCAAAGCTGTACAGGACATTGCTGTCACTGACCCCATCACACCCTGACTGCCCCCCAGCAGTGGTGCTAACTCCCAGCAAGGTGGGCTCTCAGGCCACTTCTGTAAAGGCCCACCATCCCCACAGTGGAACAGGTCAAGACTACCTTATTCCCCAAAACCACCAGGTTGTCCAAGCCCATCTCAGCCCTGCCCAGCTGCCTGGCCCCAGAGCAGCATCATCCCAGCACATCCCAGAACAAGGTGGGGAGAAGTGCAGCCTCCTTCCTGTTCCACAAGGCTGGGAAACAGCAGCAGCTTGAGTTAATTCCAAGGCTGGGCTCTTCCATCAGGACCAGCAAGACCCCAGACAGCCTGCAAGAGAACCCATCTGCAAATGACGCTTTCTGCAACACAAGCTGGGCAAATCTTCTCTGTCTAAGCAACAGGTGAGCTTGTCCACCCTCAAGAAGAACTGTGTTTCATCTTCCAGGAGCTCAAGCAGAACTGTGTCTCTCTTCGCAGGAATTCCCACATATTTTCAGGCCTCTGTCCTTCGTGGTGACTTTGTTTCTCCCATATAGTAGATGGAAGTCTCAACATGGCAGAATCCAAACCCAGCCAGGAACTGCAACACTTTGCTTTCCCAAGGCTCTGGAGACACCAAGCCACCCTCTTCTCTTGCCATTTCTCCCTCCTCCAGCTTGGAAACATTTATTCCAGTTACAACCAGAGTAAGTTACCTGTTCAGAGTTGCTTTCTGCATTTGCCCTGTTTGACCCACCTTCCAAAGCACTTAATTTGGAAAAATGTTCTTCCACACACCAGCCTCAGCTGTGTTTGCAGGCAGTGCCTTCAGAGACACCTCGATCCTCACCTCGTTTTTTCATGTTTCAGTAAAATAACCAACAAGGGCTCCTGCTCCCAACAGAGCAAGCTCAGGGCGGGGGAGATGTCTCCAGAGAGCAGGTTCCTGAAGGTTCTCCCATTGTAAGGGAGCTCCACACCCTGCACCAGCTGCACTTTCATCCAGGGTCTAGAAGCCCACCTGGCCATGGAGGTGTCAGTACCACTTCCAAGCAGAGGTGTTTGCAGAAGAAAGCATTTCTAAGATCTGGAGAAGTTTCCAACCATGACTCCAATGTGACATCTCGGGTCCTCTACCAGCAAAGAGACTGCTTGTTGCTGCTGATACTTGATTTTGCCAAGCATTTACAGCTTAGATTAGCAGAAAACCCTGCCCATAGCCCAGCTAACTATTCAGAACTGCAGAGACCAAAGGAACAAAGACGGATTGTCAGTTTAGCACTGACACTGGAAAATTGCACGAAGCAACAGCAGAAAAGCCCCAAGAGAGAGGATAATGGAAAAACAGAGTGGCTAATGCTGCTTCTACTTGGGCTGCTGCAGCTCCACAGAGACACACAGCTGCAGCTTCTGGGGGGCCCAGTGTTCCCCCAAATCTGTTCTACAAAACTGAACTGTGAACTGAAAGCAGAATGAATCCCTCAGCAGAGGGGAAGCAGAGATGTCTGATGAAAGTCTGAGCACTCCAAGCTCTCAGAGATGAATGACAAGGGTAAACTTCTGACAAGGCCACAACTGGCTCATCAGCAGCCTTTTAGTCTCATCTTCTTCTGGCCACAAAGGTTAATTGCCTGCAGGGCTGAACTGGCCCGTGTGCTCCTCCTCAAACCCCGTGCAGAGCCCAGCTACCCCCTCCCACCTCACCAAATCAGAAACACCAACTCAGCTACTCTGCACAGGATCACACAGTTTGCAACTCAACTTCGGAAGAGCTGGGAGGAGATAACTTCTGGTTTACGAAGCAAGACACAGACAACAGCTCCTTCTAGTCCCTGTCAGCAGAGACAGGGCTTTGAGGTGGGGTCAGGGAGTTAAAAATTATTTTTCACTGTTTTGAATTGACAGACTCTTTCTATAGAGATCAGTGAGAAAGCCAGCTTTCCTTGGCAGGGCTGGGAAAATTAACACAGGGCATTCCCACCAGGACGTTACCTGCAGGTTTGAGAGGCAGGCCTACCCTGCTGGCCTGCAGCTGATCAGCTTCTGGGAAAGCTGAGGTTTAAATCTTTCCCCTGGGTGCTCTGGCCAAGCACTGCCCCTTTCCTCATCAATCCCATAAAAGCACTTCCTCGCTCTCCTGCACACTTGACTTTTGTTACCACCCTGCAGACTCCGCTGAGATTTTAACCAGAAGGGCTGGATAAGAGCAGAGGTGCCCCAGCCACCACATGCCAAGGGAATGCCTAACTCCAGCTTCCTCCATTTCCCGTCCCTTTGATCCCCCTGCAGGAACAGCCAGCACATGAAACTGGGACACTGCTGCTGGGTCACTAATGGAGCACATGAGTAAGGCAAGGTGGAGATGCCAGCGGGGCCCTGGCCCTCCACACCACCCTGTTGGGAGGCTGTGCCCCCTAACCCAGAACAGGTCTTCCTACTCCCCAAGAAGAGGAAGTGACTCTCCCAAAGGCTGGAAAAGCCTGTTCCACTGCCCCACACCTCCCGTGCCAGGGAGCCTGAGCCTGCTGGGGGCTGAAGTTGCAGCACCTCTTTGCACTGGATACAAACCAGCATAATTTTGGCCAGGACTCTCTGGAAGACACTGACCCAGCATCACCTTGCTCAGAGAAGACTTGCTGGCACCAGCATCACCTTCCTCGCGTGCTGGTTTAGCAGTTAGCACAGATGAAATTAAGGGACAGCAGTACCAGCACACCCAGGAGATGTGCTGGATGCAGGGGCACAGCTAAACCCAGACCTCCCTGTGCCTGTGGCATCCCTGCTGGGACACAGAGCTGTCTCAGGGATCACTGATGGGCCAGACAAGGGGGACACCTGCGCTGTGGCCACAGGAAGCCAGTGCCCCCAAGAGCCACCTGCCCTTCAGCCTCCCCTCTCTCAGGAACACTTCAACACCTGCTGGAACCTTCTCTGCAACACCCACCTATCCCAAACAACACGAGAGCTGACACTGAACCAGGCACAGCTTGAATTAGGGAGAGACAAAACTCCAACTCTGCATTTCCAAAACACACCCAGGCTCCCTCAGTGCTCTTGCACAAAGCTGTGTCACAAGCTCCAACGGATCCCTGGAGCTTCCCAAGCCCTTTCAGCTTCCTGGGACCCCTGTGAGCCCAACCCGTGCTGCCCACACCACGCATAGGCAGAGCCCAGCGATCAGCTGGGGCAGCCAAAATCCACTGTGCTGCAGAGAAGGGCAGCTCAGGCTCCCCACTCCCCTCTCCCACCCGTCATGCCTGCACAGCTGCATCATAAATCAGAGTAAAATATATTTAGGGAGACCTGTGGCTTGGGTTCCCCTCGTGCCTGGGTTGATTTCCAGCTAAACGACTCCACGGGCGGACTCTATACACAGCTCAAGCAGCAGCACTGAGGACATGGCAAGACAGCAGCCCGGGCTCTGCCAGCTGGCCCCAGGCTTTTGCGGGGCCACAGAACAACACCAGTGCTGCCCCAGCTACAGCATCTGTTCAGGTGAGCGTGTGGAAACTGGAGCCACAAGGGTGGCTAAGGAGTGACCCTTCATTTTTATTTTATCAGGTTGTCTACCGAGACACACTTTCTTTGCTATTTTACAGCCTCAGAACCTTGAGATCTCACAGTTCCTCAAGTCCAGGAGGGTTCCCAACTGACAGAACCAACCACTGCCAAGCTGCCCTCTCAAACAGCCACCTCTGGCATGGGGCAGACTGCAGGAACAGACATTCTGCTGGGGCAAAAAAAATTAAAGCGCAAGGATTAAAGCAGGATTAGAGAATTCAAAGTTCCCACTGCCCAAACTTTGGAAGAGCTTGCTTTCGGGGAAATGGAGCTGAGCACCTTCGCTGAGAGGGGAAGGGGTGAGAAAGATCAAGTAACTGTCAGTAAGGAAAGCACTAAATAAGTGCTGCCTCAGCCCCTGCCTGCCTGTCCCGGCCCAGCCGGTCCCGTGGGAGAAGCCCAAGGCTGCTCGGGGACCAGAGGAGCGTCTCCTCCGGCTGGAATCTACCTTTCCCCGGTGCCAGCTGGCACGGGGCGGCCGGACGGGCCGGGAGCGGGGCGGGCACCGGGACCACGCACCTGTGCCACCCTCGCCGGGGCTGGGGGGACCCGCCCTACCCGGGGCCGGCGGAGCTCTGGGCAGCCGCGGCCCTTTTCCCTTTGCCCGTGCGGGAAGCGCGGTCACGCTTCCTCTGCACGGCCCTGCCCGCCCTCCCTGCCGAGCCCCGGTGCCGAGCAGCCGCACAAAAGGGCCCCGGGGCCGGGCAGGGGCGACTGGGCCGGGGCTGCGCCTCCCGTCCCCCCGCGCCGGGCGGGCCCGGGCAGCGCCCCGG
>WEKY01046922.1:0-17671 GCA_013390045.1 Picathartes gymnocephalus
GGATGTGTTTGTTTGCTTGCTTTTTTTGTTTGGGCCTTCTTTAACCATTAGTTTTCCTATAGTAAAAAGCTGTTAAATTAACTGGGTTTTTTGCATCTGTTTTCAGGATGTCAAAGAGGAGTCTTGTTTTTTTAAATTGTGTTCTTCCTTTATTTTTTGTGTTGCTGGAACAGAATCTCCTAGATCTGTTAACAGGATGTTTCATTTTAATAGGGTGAAATAAAGCACACATGAAAACATATGAATGTGTGTCCATTCCCTGTGGCAGAGTTCACTGGGGTGCTCAGGACACTGAGGCAACATCTGTTCACATGGAAATCAGTGACCAATTTTTCTCCATTCATTGACATGAAGAGTAGACCTGGTGCAATGCTTGATGTGGAAAAATACACAAGGGAAATATTTACCTCTGGCTAATTGTCCACTAGTCCATTTAACAGTACAACAATCCATTTTTTCTTTTGTTCTTTGTGTTCATTCTGTTGCCAGCAAGTGACCTTGTACTGCTGTACACAAGTGTGTATGCCAAGTCTGCTAAAAATCAATACGCTTGCCTGTGCTCTTAAATCTATTTAAGATTCATATGTACTTTGATTTTGGGAAGAATATTAAAGCCAGATGTTTGTCTTATAAATGCTGCACTTTTGAGACATTCTTGTTGAACAGTGGAGAGAGTCTTTATTTCCACTTCTAGAACAACCTGTACTGTCGATGTTCACTGGTTTAGTCCATTTAAAGCTGTGACCATTTTTTGAATAATGATCCAGCAGCCTTTCCCTTGTCAAAGAGGCTTTGTTTGGTTATGGGGTATTTTTGCTTTGGGGTTTGTTTGTTTTTCTTTGCTTTTTTTTAATGCTACCCCCACCCCCCAGCTAAAGATTGGCATATTTGATGAAAGGAATATTAGAAATTCATTAGCAATGGATAGATTAAATATTTGCTGGCATCAGAAAGCATTTCGGTTTCTCTGAATCAAGTGACACCTAGGCAGAAGTCCAAGGAACCTCTTTGCCAAAAAAGCAATTTAAAGTAGATGTGCACCCAAGGCATTATTTTTAGGACTATTTATTTGAAGGCATGATATTCAAAAGTAAATTTCCACAATGTTAATGGTGGATGAAGGCTGGGTGACTACCGAGAAATATTTTTGGGTTTGGTTCTTAATTAAGGTGTGGCAACTGACTGTATTTCTGAATTTCAGTGACGTTGACATTAAAATTGTATGTAAGGCAGTTTTCATGTGAGGGCTGCTCTAGAACTCGCCTGAACACTTTTAGGTACTGTGGTTACTATGTTGATCACCAAACAGTCTTCCACATTACGAGTTCTGCTGTCAGCGTGGAGCTTCGGTGCAGTTCGAAGGTCTCCGAGAAGCCCCTGCTGGTGGAGTATGGCAGCTATAACATCAGCCAGCGTAAGATGCATTTCATCTCTTTCAACCTTCCTTTGCATTTCAGATCTGTGAAGTAGCATTTTTTGGGTCCAGTAGGACTTGATTGAGTTTTTGCAGGAAGTTACCTGTTGGGTTTCAGTTCATTTTCTTTTCTAATCTCACTAAGTCGGATGACTTGCAAACAAAGAACCTTTTCTAGGCTGTGCATCTAAGGTTTGTGGGCGTGTGCAGCATGCTCTGGTTTCCTGCATGCACACTGTTCTCCTCTGCACAGTCCTCAAAGTTTCCTGCATGGCTATGACCATGCTGCCGTCAGTTGAAGTATGCTGTTCCTATTGGTTTTCATCCCCAACGTTTTGTTTGCAATGTTTCTATTGCTATAAGACTTCCAGGCAGTGAAAAGAGTACCAAATAACCAACTACTTATTTCAATGTTTCCATTTATTTAAATATATTGTGTGCAAATCTGTAATCTGAGCTGAAAAAACAGCTCAAAAAGTTGATGAATTCTGAGACCCTGAGTTTTCTCCAGTCCTGAAACAGACAACTTGTTTACTGGTACTTTTTCACCTGTGTTAGTCTTATATATTCTTGTTAAAGTAGTAGAGAATCAGTGGTTTCTAGACATAATTACTTGTCACCTTAGAGGAGCTTTATTCAGTGCATATATGTAGAGTATGTAAAAAGAGGGGTAATTTGATTGTTTTAGCTTATAAGGCAGAATTATGTAGTTCATACACCACCTCAATGCAGGTTATTTACCAATGTTGCAAAGTGCTGCAAATTTTGGTTATAGGAAGTGAGATTGTCCTTTAAAGTAGAGATGGCATTCTAAGCAGTCTTGTGTTGCACCATAAAACAATGGCTGATTTGGTCCAGCCCTAGAGAGCCTGTGATACATATTCCAGGAATAGCTGAATGGGAATTTTAGAGACAGTTTTTCCTCCTCTTTAAATCCCAGTTTTCAACATTTGAATTCAATTTAAGTGCTGGCAATGTATACAGACTATTAAATTTAGATCAGCTTTATCATTCCTTGGAGCAGCTTAGTGACTGTAAATTGGAACAAGCTGGCAATATTTGTGAAAAGGTAATTTTGAAGTTTGGTTGTTTGGTTTTTTTGTTTTGTTTTGGGTTTTTTTTTCCTTTTTAACCTCCAGCATGTCCACCTGGCCATTTCAAATGTTCTACTGGCTTATGCATCCAGCAGATGCAGCGCTGCGATGGCATAAACAACTGCTTCGATGAAAGCGATGAACTCTCTTGTGGTTTGTATTCACCTGTTAATGATCTTGACTGGAAAACACAGTGAGTGTATTCTCTAGTCTTAGAAGGCAGCTGAAACCAGGTGATGTTTTTTAATGGGGATAACAAAAGATGTTTTGAACTTCCTTTGTACATCCAAGTACAGACTATTCATCAGTCTCTTGAGTGCTTAATTCATAATTAATTGGGACAAAACCAAGAATGAAGGAGGTATGGCACTGGAGAGCACAAGGAAGAAATTTAGATGTGGAATAATAGCTGTAGTAGGCTAAATTTTAGTTTTCCCTCATGTGGTAAAAGCTGGCAATTATAAAGTTCTGTTCTGTTTTGAGATGAGTTATTTCATTTTTGTGGGGGGTTCATAGTGTTGATAGAGTGATACTAAACATCTCCACCTGGAGAGATCACTGAACTCCTTTGTGCTCTATTTTCTCTATGCATAATGAGGGACTCATGCCCATCCTTGTAACCTCCTGTGAAGGAATGAATGTGGTATCCAGACATAGTCAGAAGGGGATGTGTTCGAATTTACAGGAATGCTTCTGTACCTGATTTGGCTTATGTTTTTAAAGTTGTCCCTAAGTGGAACTGTAACTCCAGCTTTGCAATAAAGAACAATTTGCTTGCCTGCAATGGAGTAAGTGATTGTGAGAACGGAAAAGATGAGCAAAACTGCACCCAAAGTAAGGCTGCTCTCCTGAATAACTTTTTTTCTCTCTTTTATTGTCTGTCTATTCCTGACTGGAATTCTGAGTGCTGCATTCAAAGGGTTAAGAGGCATTATCAAATCTCACTTGGGCTATATAATTCCATTAAATTTTTCTGATATGCTTAGAAACAAGCCATTACTGATTTTAAACTATTTCTTTTTAATAAGCTCATAAACATCTGTTTCTGCCAAATACTGGCAGAAGAATTAAGTAATTCAGGTGCACTATGGGGACCTAGGGATTTAAATCTTGAATCTGAGAGTTTTTCTCTTTACAGCGTAATCTGTGCAAATTAATTCCTGGATCTGTTTTACCATCTGTAAAATAACTATAAAAATGATTGTTTCTCTGTAGCAGTTTTCAGAGTCATAAGGTTAGTGGAAGCCATAAATTTAGCATTAGGCAAATGAAAGTTTTGAATCAGTACTTTCTTGAACTTTTTAGAATAAATGGAACCTGTGACATATGAAAGGGAGAACTGAAAAGTGCTGCAAGTGACTTTTTTAAAGAAAACTTTTTTGGACTCCTCTGACAAGACAATCTGTGTAAACAATTACAAGATACTTCTGTGCGTTGATGAGACAAATAGATTGGATTTGAGTGGCCTCATTTATTGCAAGCCACAGGGAAACAGGAAAGTGCTGAATTTGGGGGTTGCAGTTTTACTGGCTACAGTTAATAAGGCTGCTTTCACTGCACTCTTTCATTTCAAGTTTAGTACTGAAATACAAAGGAGAGCTCCTTTTCAGAGTACTGGATGTTTTCTCTTGCTACCCTTACACTCTACATCTAATTTTCACTACTATATCTGTGTTTCTTAGTGCTGTGGGAAAGGATGGGAGGAAATCTTTGTTTAGACGTGGCCAAGTAAATGCACACCCAAGTACAGACGCAGTTCTATTTGAATAGTCAGTTCTGTTTAGAGGCTGGTTTAATCCATCCCAGCCAATGCTTTTTTGTCATGTTACTTCCTATCTATTAATACATGTATTAATACATCTTCTATTTGTGCAGGCATGTGTTTGTGTGTTAAGCTGAGCCAATGGTTGTTTTGGGTTTTTTTCCTCACAACTATTTCAGGTATTCCCTGCACCAACCACACATTCAAGTGTAGGAATAACATTTGCATTAGGAAACAATATGCAAGGTGTGATGGGACTGTGGACTGTGTTGATAGAAGTGATGAAAGCAGCTGCAGTAAGTTCCTCTCAAATATTCATCATTTTGAACTATGAACTTTTTACACAATAAAGACCTTTATTTCTTCCTATCTTGGAGTGGGTACAAGTCGTGCTGCAGGTACTGAATTTTTATTGCATTCTCTCTTTGATAGTTGGGTAATGATCACCTATCAGTTTACCTCAGATCTGGTTGCAGAATTTGCCAAGTTCCTGTGGAAGGGTGGGCTTACAGTTATGGGGAGCCTTAGACAGCTGTACTGCTTATTGCAGCTATGCTAAGGATTAGGGCAGCAGGGTTAATTACAGAGTGAACTTGGTTAGTTGGTGAGGCAACAACTTTTGTCTGCAACAATGCTGGGCGCTTTGTTCAAGGCAGACTGTATTTGGACTTCAGGAGCGATACAGCTGCAATGAGAAAAAAACCACGAACTTCTCACTTCTCTGACTCTTCCAGATGGTGAAGACCCCAATACTTTATAGTGTCAAGTTAGGTTCTAGTATTAGGTCTTCCTAAAGTAACCTCTGTACAAGATTTTCAGTTTATTTTGCTGTAAAGCAAAACAGATGGTTGTCATTGCAGTAGCAAAAGTGGGCTTAGGATTAGTTGCTTAAACTGAATGTCTCAAGTATATTACATAACATGGATGTGTTGGAACAAGTCCAAAGGAGGCTCATGACAATATCTGAGGCCTGGAGCACATCTCCTATGAAGACAGGCTGAGAGAGCTGGGATTGTTTAGCCTGGAGAAGAGACAGCTTTAGGAGGAAAGCTCTTAGCACCTTCCAGTACCTAAAGGGGCCTACAGGAGAAATGGAGAGGGACTTCTCACAAGGACATGTAATGACAGGACAAGGAGGAATGGCTTTATAATAAAAAAGGGTAGATTTAGATTAGATATAAGGAAGAAATTCTCCACTGTGAGAGTGGTGAGGCCCTGGCAGAGGCTGCCCGCAGAAGCTGTGGATGCCCCATCCCTGGAATTGTTCAAGGCCAGGCTGGATAGAACCCTGAGCAACCTGGTTTAGTGGGAAGGTGTCCCTGCCCGGGGCTGGGGTGTCACAACTAGATGGTCTTTAAGTTCCTTTCCAAACCAAACCATTCTATGATTTTATGATTTTGCCTGGCCCTCAGCTGTCTCTTGCAAGCTGCCTGCATGTCAAATATGTCAGCACTTGCCTTGGATCCAGTAGGACATCTTAGGGGACTAGCTGTATGCCTATTTTTATTTGGAAAGTTTAAAGCTGCATTCAACTTCTTGGATGTGTGTCAGGAAAGGGTCCAGAAATATTAGCGCCTGTGTGTGGGAGTGTGGGACTAAAACTCCTGAGCAGAAACTTTATGTGCAGTCACGAGGGATGGACATGAAGCTCTAAAGAACGGTCTTTCTTTCTTGCTTTTCAAGTTAAGAGCTCAGATTTTTGTGCTGATGAGACATGACCTCTTTACCTGTTAGTAATAGACAACATTGTCAGACTGTTGGTCATTTCCATACAAAATAATGATTGTACCACCTTGTTTCTCAAATAAGTGTCCTATCTCCACTTACATTTTTCTTGTATCATTCCCACTGTTTCTGCAAGAAATAAGTGTTCTCATGACATTGAACATCTTTGTTGCTGGTCTCCTTTCAGGTCAGGATTGGCAGTATCAAAAAGAGATGAGGATTTGCCTATTTGTATATATTCATTATGATGCTTATTAAATCAATCCTTTGACATTTCTGACACAAGAAATATTTAGGACATAATTTCTGTAGCAGAGCTAGAAAAGGGACTTAGTAAAACTTCCAGACTAGTGCCTTTTTATGGAGTCACCTCTTTTTCATTAATAGAATAGCCAAAGGGAGAAGTTTTGTGATTATAGCAGGGGAATGAAATAGATTGCAAAATATTTCAAAGTGCAATATTCTTTCATACCGTGTGTGGGAAGCCTCCTCACTAAAGGAAAGTACTGGAGATGGGGATTATAACCTGAAATATCCCTTGCAGGCTGTGGCAGTATCAAGATCAGCAATCTCATCTCTCGGATTGTAGGTGGCTCAAACACTGAGGAAGGTGAATGGCCCTGGCAGGTCAGCCTTCATTTTGTGGGAGCTGCTTACTGTGGCGCATCAGTGATATCGAAAGAATGGCTTGTGTCTGCAGCCCACTGCTTTCAAGGGAGCAAGTAAGCAGTCTTTTCTCTAACTCTGTCCCAAACATGGCCAGAATCCACATGAGCCTTTAGGTTCCAGAGTTTGAACTGCATAGAGGTGCTGTGCTCCCCTTTCCCCAGCCCTGCTGTCAGTGGGTGTTTTGAGGTAATTTTTTAAGAACAACTTCTTTGTTTGCTCCTGCCCAGGCTGGCTGACCCCAGAGCATGGCGTGCCCACCTGGGGATGCAAAGGCAAGGCCGTGCCAAGTTTGTGTCTGCGGTGAGGCGGATCATAGTCCATGAGTACTACAGCAGCAGGAACTACGACTACGACATCGCGCTGCTGCAGCTGAGCACGCCGTGGCCGGACACCATGAGCCACCTCATCCAGCCCATCTGCCTGCCCCCCTCTTCCCATAGAGCCCGCACTGGGGACAAGTGCTGGATAACAGGCTGGGGCCAAAAGCAGGAAGCAGGTGAGTTTTATCCCTTCCATTGAGCTATTTTTGTTCCCAGGAACCTTCACAGCTCGGGGAGTGGGCACGTACCTTCGTATGCACAGGAAAATTGGCAGCTGGTCTCATAGATCTGAATGTCTCCTGTATTGTGTTGTAAGCGTAGGGAGCTACACTTACCCCAAGATATCACAGTGTTGTCTTTCCCTTCTGTTCCCCTTGGAGGTGTGGGACGCATGGTGTGGTTTCTCTCTTTTGGCTGCTGGTTAGTCATATGTGAAATTAAAAAGCTGGTTATTTGAAAGATAAATGTAATGTCTCAAAAAAACCCAACAAAACAACTACCAAACCAAACCCCCTTCCCCCCCCAAAAAAACAAAACAAACAAAAAAAACCCACAAAACAAAAACAAAAATCAACAAAAAAAAAAAGGGAATTGTATTTTTTCCTGTTTCCCTCTATTCCCTTCGTCAGCTTCTACCATACAAGTGCCAAATCAGTCTTTCAAAAGTGTACTGCATTATATTCTAGCTTTATCAAATCCTAAAACCAGGTTTCATAATGTAAACCAGTGCTTGCATATTTGAATATGTGGGTGAGAGCTTTTTGGCTATAACCAGATTTTGAAAGGATCACCTGGTGATGACACTGGGCCTGCTGTATTGAAAGGAGGGGAAAGTTTCAGGTAGTTCTATTATTATAAAAGTGTATATCTTATAAAAAAGAAGTATTTTACCAAATCTTTCAGACAGAAAAAAGCAATTTTGAAACTTTGTTCTTTATGCTGCCAAAATTCACATTCTGAAACTGACTCACAATCTTAATTTTGAATTTGGCTCCTTCCAATATACTGCCCTCACTGCAAATCTGTCATGTGATGATCTAAATATCTTTGTAAAATTATGTTTCCTTTTTGAAATAAAAAGTGAACAAATCAAGAAGTCTTGAGACATTTTGAAAAAAACAAAGAAAAAACTTCTTGGCCCATTCTAGTGATTGTGCCTTTGTATTTGGTGTGTCTAAAGGACCCAGATCACATTATACAATTGCCTGATAGAAGAGGCTTACTGCTCTGTTAGTTATTTGGAGTCTGGAATAACTCAATGGTCAAAAGTATCTGTGGACATTTTCCGAAGACTTCTTGTTTTGTATTTCAATACATGAGTAAAATGGTAAGCTCTCTTGAATCACCCTGCTTTGAATTTGTTTTCCAGATGATGAAGGTTCAGCAGTTCTTCAGAAAGCAGAGGTGGAAATTATTGACCAGACGATATGTCATTCTACATATGGGATTATCACAGCTAGGATGTTTTGTGCTGGCCTATCGTCTGGGAAAAGAGATGGGTGTAAAGTATGTATCTCAGCACACTTTGCGTAGAGCTTGTCTTGTCTTTTATTGTTGCATGATGAGGTGTAAATTTCACTGGCAGACCACTCAGTGGTCAGTATGTTTCAGTTCTGAAAAAGAGCAATTTAAGAATTGTCTGTCAGCAAATCACTTCTGTGGGTGATTTCAGAGTCCTGCTGCTTTATGAGCATGAGTAGCATCACCAAGTTTCAGTTGCAGGTCAAGAGCCAATCAAATTGCAAGTCCCAATAACAAGTTGAAATTAGGCAATTTTTGGTATAATAGGCTCTCAGCTGAAGAAAAACCTGAGAAACTAGCTTGTGTCTTTTCAGGATCCCTCCCAACTTGTAACTACAGGACTGTGTGATGAGATGCAAACAGGCATAAATTTGCAAATGTAAGATATTTCTGATCTGGAAAAGCTGAAAGATCATAAATGTAAACTGTTGAATTTACTTCTAGTGAATATTAGTAAAACCACATAGATACACAATACATATCTATATGACACAATATTACAGATCTTATATGCTCTATTATATTATATTGAACTTATATAAACCTTACATATTTACTGCTAAAACAGTAGTAAATTTACTGCTGAAATAATAATAAAACCATTTTTTTATGATGGAGATCTGGAATCTTCAAGATGTTCTAGCTTTCACTGATTTACATAAAAGTGAGTGAGACTACAATGGCTGGGGGTGTGTAATGCACCAGCTGTTTTTAAGAGGTTAGTGAGACCATTGATATCAAGTATCATTTTCAGTAACTGGAGAATTTGTTTGTTTATGGCTACTCAAGATATAGCCAAGGAAAGGCATCATTTTGGCTGCGTTTTTGTAAAGGCAAATTATTTGTGTCTGTGTCTGGCAGTTTGTTAGAGCTATTCAAATCGTGGTATTCCTGTTTTGTGAAAAGTGCTGGTGTTCCACTTTTCTTTTGCCCTAGGAATGAAGGAAAAGACTTGCAAATTTTACTCTCTAAATGTAAAATCTTATTTGTCATGGAAGGAAAAAATAGTCTTCCAAATTCTTAACCTTTTTTGAGGCAATTCAAGACACTTTGAGGAGTGGGTGGCACCTAAGCACCTTGGCAGAGGTCCCTTCCATCCTGCATATCCAAAAAACCTATAAAGTGAAGGCAAAATAGTTTTCTAGCTCTTATAAAATATTTGTCTAGAAAGAGGGCACTTCTCTTGCAAAACATCTGAATTTTGCCAAACGCATCTTTTGCTTTTGGAACTTGTTTCTTGCACCCGATGTTTTGGTAAAGTTTAATTTGCCACTGGGTGTCTTTTTCAGAGACAGCAGAGAGTTACATGGAAGGATAAGATTGGTCCAAGGAATTTTCCTTAAATGGTGGCAGATAGTTTTATACCTGAAGCTCTGCCAATGTATTTCTACAAGAACACCCCGTAAAGGAAGAGTCCTAGTTGCTTTGTCCTGTATTACAGCATTATGAGATCCTGTATTAAATTTTGAAGTCTAGAACAGATTTCATTTTAACTGCTCTAATTACAAAGACATTATGGGCCCCTAAACATTACATGCTGGCTAGTATCTACTAGAGGACAGTCACTTAGGCTCTTTTTCCTTCTTAAAAAAAAAGAAATCAAGAAAAACCCCAAACACAAAGAAATTTAGGGGTTCCATTGGTTTTCATTTACCTTTAATTTGAAAGAAGGTATACAATTATTAAATACTTTATTTATTGTATTTATCTTAATCTTCAATATTTTTTTAAAGTTTAGTATTTTTGAGTTTTAGTGTGTAACCTATGAATGGGCATACATGTTACGTAGCAGATTTGGGGTTTAGCTGTAAGTGTGAGGCTAGAAAAAAATTATGAATTTCAAATATAATCTATGCAAAGTAATATCTTTACTAGTGTCTTTAAAGAGTAAGAATTACCTTCTGTCTTGTGAAAGAGCAAACTTGGTAAAACTGTGCAATGCCATCTACTTGAAAAAAGACACTTATCAATTGTTTGAACAATGTAAATATGGGAATATAATCACTGGAATTACACAAAATATCTCCTGTGGATTTTCCCCCAGCTTTTACAATTCATATTGTAAACACATATATCTTGATACATTATTTTTAGGGTGATTCCGGTGGACCACTGTCATGTCAAACCAATGGAGATGGAAAATGGTTTTTGACTGGCATTGTGAGCTGGGGTTATGGATGTGGAAGACCAAATTTCCCAGGTGTCTACACAAGAGTGTCAAATTTTGCACCATGGATACACAAATATGTGCCTTCAGTCTTGTAGCTTGAAAACTGTTTTCTTGGAATAAAACATGTCCTGGATATCTTCATTAAAATCATATTTGGAAGAACTCTTCAGTGGTGGAATTTCTTTGCATGTCTCTCGCTGATTCTGGAATTCACACATGGTGGTAAATAAATACCATTGTTTCAAGCTTTGGTGAAAAAGGAGGAGGCTGTTCCTTGTGATGGCTGTTCCATGCAGATGTCTGGAGACACAGGGGGAGGTGCAATAATAAACTTCATTTTCAAGGCACCAGCTAAGTGCAGTTGCAGACATCTGTCAGGAAGCTGAAGATACAATTGATCGTGTAAAACAGAGAGCTTGAGGCTTACTTGTCATTTCTTCTGAGAGGTTTGCAGCCAATACATAAGTAACTATGAAGTAGCAATGAACAGTTTGCACTCTGGCAAATACTACTTTCCCTGCCTCTTCCACCAAGAACAGTTGACAGGGAGAAAGGGAGAGGAGACACTGTAAAAAGTGAACTTAATCCTTTCAAATCCATAGGGCCCTAATTTTTGGAGATCAGAAATCCTGCTGGTGTAAGTGGTGATTTGTTGCATGCTTATGCCTTCTCCAGCTTTCATTTTGATTAACTGCATGATTTGGAGCTACTAACTCTTTTATTTCCTGCTTTCATTTCTTTATTTTCAAGTTCATCCACCTAAGAATTTGAATTCTCAAGCTTCAGGCAACATTATTAAGATGAATAAACATGGTGACGTGTGTTATTGCAATGATCTTGTCCTTGCCGAAATAAAACTGGTGTTTCTGAAAGGTCCTGATACAACTTTCGTGCAAAAGTGGGTTTGTTTCCTCTAGGTCTTTTTCTGTGGATTTTTTTTTCTTTTCCATGAAGGAAGGGGCAAAGCCTCAGTCAGCAGGTTCTGTGTGTGCAGCGGAGACAGGCTGTTGAAAAAGAGAGGACTTGAACAAAGCCATCTGTCTACAGCCGTAGTTTGAATTTCTGAGCTGTGAGGATTGCCTTCCAATTAATCCCTTTTGCAATCTCTGTGTGACCTGTTGGGATTTGTTTGTTCCCTTTGTATTATTTTTCTGGGGCTGAGATTTCTTCATCCCCTTTTGCTTTTCTAGGTTTTGTTCTTTGTGCTCTCTCTCTCTCTCAGCACGTATCAAATATGTTATTTCCCCACACACATCCTTGATTTTCTTATTTTAGATGCACTGATATACTGAACTTGTTGGTTTGCTGACTTAAAGCTGCCTTTCCTTTCAAACAGGAAATGTGAACATGAATTGGTTTGCAATTTATTTAGCACATTTATTCTGTGGTATGGTTTTGAAGCTGGAAAACTAAGGTGATGTGTGGAACTATTTCTCCTCTCTTAGGGATATTTCTATGGATTCCATGGGGTGTTTATTAGAAGTTGCCTCATTTATATTGCCCTAGGACCTTTTATCTGTAAATTGGTTGCCTGTCCTTTGCACTGTGTTGTAAATTATTTCCCTACTCTTGCACTTCTGAAAGAAGTGATCTATTTTCAAGTGATGGGATCTGTATCCTACTTAGTCAGTCAGGAATACAAAGAGTTACCATCACTGTAACTTTTCCTGCCCACCTTCTTTGACTGCAGATCAGCTGGCTCCAGCTTCAAGCAGTATGGCAAAGGTGAAATAAGAGAAGCCCGGTGTGTGTGGTGGGGAGAGCAGCCATTCTGAGTTATGTTTAAGAAGCAGGGTTCATTTAGGGGGTTGTTGCTAGGTTTGTCAAAAGGCATTTGTCACGGCATCATGCTCCAGGCTTTTCCCTCCAGCCGGATTTCTGTGTACAGCATTCCAGCTCCGGACGCTGAACGGGCTGCAGGGCAGGTAAGAGCCACCAGCTAAGCTTTGTAGTAGGAACACAGTAAATAAATTATCTCTGTCCACTCCTGTGTGCATTGAACCTCATTCTTCATAAATTGCTCTTAACTAAAGTGATAAAAACTTCCCCCCCATGCGTTCACAGTTTGAGATGCATAAAGAAGGAAATAGCCAAGAGAGATGCGCGTTTTTTGTGTGACGTAGCTGATAACATGAAATATCTCAATTTTAATCTCTTTAAAAGAGTAAATACACCATGATAGCTGTGACATGATAGCTCTTCTTTTTTGTCTTACTAACTGGTGCCTTCCATGGTCTTTCTCTAGGAAAGTCCGCGTGTTTGCTACTGCCCATCCTACCAAGAAGGTTTGTGCCAAAATTGTTGTTTCTTCAAATGGATGAAGCTGTGTTTCTGGAGGAGATGTCTTCTAGGAATATTACCCACAGTTTCTTTAACAGTTACGGTAATCGTGCTAGTCCTGCACTACTCACTCTGTAAGTGTCACTCCCCAGCGTGGTCTGGGTGGGATGGATATTTTGCACTGTGAAAAGCTCTGCACTAAGCAGCTGAGCACCTCATGTGTGTATATAAACTACTGACTTTCCCTTCTCCTTAATGTCTGTGCTAAGGCAACAAAATTCACAGTAATTAGCAGTTAGTAGTTGCACAAGGATATTGAAAGTGTGCATTTTATCTCTAATGATTTTTTTGTCTCTGCTCATGAATACCATCTTTATTATAAGTGTTATCCTTTGCAGGAACCTATATATAGGCATATCTATCTATTTTCTCTTTACTTTTTAAAAAACAGAATGGGTACCTAAATTGTTTATGTACTTTCTCAAATGTCAACCCATAGCCATCAAAACCATGCTTCTTCAGGAGGAGAGCACTGCAAAAAAAAAAAAAAAGGAACCTTAATAATGAAATCTTCCTAGTAGAAATGCCCGCCTAAACCTTTATCTCCTTCTTTTCCTTTCCTGCTGGGCATTACTGCATGTTTGTCTTAAGTGCTAATACCTGCAAATGCCAAGGACAAGCACATACTTCTGCAAGCCTCTTGTTTTGTAACGTTATCAGCTGTGCTAATTTTTTTATCTTTTTTTTTTTCTTTCTCAGCTCCAGCTTTTTCCTTTATTTATATCAGTGGAAGTGTAGAAATTCCTAATTTGACTTATACAAATGACCTCAATGATCCAACATCACAGAAATTCCTCCTGCAAGCAAAAGCAATCCAAAATTATGTAAGTTCTCACATAAACAGGGTAATATTTTGTAAATATTTATACAGACTCAGACTGGGAAGGAGGAGAGGACACCTGTTAGCTATAATTTTTTTTCCTCCTTGGAAATAGTAAGTTTAAAGCTAACAAGAGCCTAGGCAGTTTTCAGATTTAGAAATGCAGCTAGATAGATGGGGCTATGTGTCTTAGTTTAAGGTCAATATTTTCTACCTAGTAAGGTTTCAGTGTTATAGATAAATTACTTGTCTTGAAGGAAATAGGAGAGTCGGTTTTGTTTTATTTTACTTTATTCAAACTCTCTTCTACATTTTTCTTTTTAGTTTTACATCTAATTCAATGCTTCGCTTTTTTGTTTTATTTTTCTTATCACTCACAACAGTGCTTGCTTTCTTGCCCTTCTTATGAGTTTCTGTTTGTGAGATCAATACTGTTTCCTAGGCACATGTGGATAGAAGTTTTGAAGACAAAGCTGTTCTCTGTTAGCCTGTATTTCCCAAAAGAACTAATCTGCTGTCTCAAAGCTGCTTTGTGCACAGCCAATACAAGTTGATCATACTGGAAATTTAAAGACTGAAACAAAAATATAAATTTATTCCTCAAGACTTTCTTCATGACTAATTATCAAGAACTCTCTCAGTGGTCTTGAAATGTGATGTGACTTAAAAGCAATTTTTTAGTGGAATTTAATGCACATTTATGATTCTTATTTGATACATATTGTGAAAATTATGGACAGTGATTGTAATGTGGGGGAGGGCCATGAGGAAGATGAAAGAATGAAAAAGACAAGCACTTTATAGTATTAGAGATTATATTGGCACTAAAATATAACGTTACATTTTCTTTTATCACTATGTAATTGTCAGTTGGCAGAAACATATGAAGCTTCCTTCTTGGGAGAGTACTACTTGAAGTCTGTAGTGGCTGCTTTCAGGTAGGTGCTGTTTCAGCATATGGTAGAAATTTGAAATATTCAGCTGTGGTTTCCTCTTTCTTTTAAACACATTTAAAATTAGTTATCTGGAAGAACACGCACATCTCTGTAAGAGAATTAAAAATGCAGAAATGCACTTAAGTATATGAGCTAAGCTAATAGTGTGACTTCTGTCCAGGCTTGTAGAATTGGTGAGAGAAATGAAGTCTGATTAATTGTTCCTAATTCTGTTTTGTTGCCTATTAATCTACTTCTAATTTTGGAAATAACAATTCAGCACTTGCAGAATCTTACTTTGGTTTTGTCCATTCAAATGAAGTTCTCTTTTAACGTCTGAAAACAAATCCTTAAATGTGTAATATGGGGCAAAACACTATTTGAGTTTCTGGTAAGAAATGCAAATCCATTGAGCAGAAGGTTACTACAATCCTGGTAGTTTCTGAAAACCCTGAAGGGTAAGTACACAAGCGATTTCAAAAAGATTGTGGTGGAATCACTGAAGTAATTCAATGATTGTTTTTTTCAACAAAAATTGTACGAAATGCTGTATCAAACTATGGGCATAAAATTGTGTTGCTGTCCGGCGCTAGCTTCCATTAAAAAATATTAATTACAGTGTATTTGGAGCTGTTATATAACCTTAAAAGTGTATAATTATGCAGCAGGGATGGTAAAATCCAATTTCAGAAAAACTGTTGAAGGATTTCAAGGTGTGATTTTTAGTCTCAATGTGTAGCTGACTAAGCTGCATATGTCAAAAATATTTCTACTGTACAGCAAAAATAATTGTTAAACAAAAGAGCTTTTTGTCACCATGTTTAGCAGCAACTATTGGCACAGAAGTTCAGCTGGCTATGAAACTGTGCCAGCCAAAAATGCAGACCAGGGGAAACCATATCCAAAATAGTAATTAGATTGTTTTTATGATGTAATTTTTTTTCCTTTCACAGTGAAGGAGAATCTGGGCTGCGAGCTTACTTCTGGAATACATTCTGGGCACCACAAGATATGGTTGCTTCTCTTAAAAAATTAACCCCAGTGGAACAAAAAGAAATCTGTAGGAAACAAGCAGCTCACTTGTTCAGTTCTGGGGAGGAAGATTTTGATCTTGTTACAATGGAGCTTTTTGGTAACAATGTACCTGTCATTTAATACCTATTCTGTCTATTTTTCTTTCTCCACTTCATGTCTTTGGCTTCTATAGCTGATAATTATTAAATTTCAGTTTCAGATTCCACAGAATATGATGTGATGCTAAAATCAGGTAATTATGCTTCAATCCCAAGTGATACCACTTTGAGGGGGAGTAGAGTCCTGCAATAGAAAAATGGCATTTTTCCAGTTATTCCTATATCTGTAGGGCTTATGAACTAAACCAGACTATGGAATCTCCATGTCTTGTGTTTCAAATGAAGGCTGGATGAAAATAACTTACAGCTTTTATTCTGATATTCTGACTAGAATGGTTAAATTTAATAGTTCCCACTGAATTGCAGTGAGTTGTGGCTCCTATTTTTGCTATCCCTAAAAATAAACACAAAACAAAAAAAACCACTAACAAAACCTTCAAAAATTATACATAATTTGGCTTGTGATTAGACAATTTTGGTTATATGTTGTCAGTGATCAATCAGATAGTGTAGAGCTTTAATTCACTTTGCCTGATTTCTTCATACCAAGCATGTCTCCAGATTTGTCTTCGTGTACTTAGTGTTCTCACTGCATGGAGAAAGAAGGGAAAATGACAAAGGAAGCAGTAGGTGTGAATCAGAGATTGTAGCAAATGCAGCTGAATCAGCTCCTGCTCGTGGAATGTGCCATGAGCTGGTGATGGTGAGGCTTTGCACTTCCTTGGGCAGAGCAGGAGAAGGTGATGCAGTCTGATAGGGAAAAGGGAACAGAGCTGTAAACTAAGAGCAAAAAGAAAATAGAGTAGACAAGGAATGTGGGTAGATGATTGTTTCTACCTTATCTGAACCTGTACCCAAGAACTTATCTTTCAATCTTAAGTTTTTCCACACTGATCTACTTTCTTTCGTGTAGCAGTATCCTTCGACCTGTATGCCAAGCCAGGTAACAACAGGACTCTAACTCTGATGAATCCCAAAAAGTCTTTTTATCAGTGGAGGCTGCGAGTTCCTTCTAACTATGTGGTGAGACTGGTAGTTATCACTTTGCGAGGTGTCACTCCAGAGAGCTGTGCATCACACCACTTGTCAGCATATGATTTCCTTCTTCCACTGCAGAACAAGATCATTACCAGGTATGACACGCAGAGCAAAGGTGTTTTACTGAGCTGTACAGAAACTCTCTGAAACTGTACCAAATTGATAAAATGTGAGATTTGAAATGCAGCTTAATTAAAAGTCTTGTTTAGGGTAATAAAAAGATCATCTCAAAAAGTTGGAAGGGACTGATAAAGGTTTTCAAGTTCAACTCCCTGCTCCTCAAAGGACTACCTAAAACTAAACCATCTGACTAAGAGCATTGTCCAGATGTTCCTTGAACTCTGACAGGCTTGGTGCCATGACCCCTTCCCTGGGGAACCTGTTAAAATCTCTGTGGGGTTTGTTCTACACTATGACTAGTTCTTAATGGGTTTCATTCCATACAATTACTCTCACAACTCAAAGAGATATGGACTTTATTTTAAAGTATTGTATTCTATTATTTTAAGAAAATATAAGTTTTATAGCAGTCCAGTCACAGCTGAGTTCCTGTTCATAATAGGGGGATTGGAAGGCTCCATCCTCAGAGTCACTGTGTAGTCTGTTTGCATAAGTGAGTTCAGATGATATTTAAATTTGAGTGGCTACACTGCTCCTACTTCTCAGGGTCAAATTTCATGTATGAGGAGAAGGAATCCAGCTTCCTCAACCAAATTAAAAAAAAAAAAAA
>WEKY01046922.1:17735-33142 GCA_013390045.1 Picathartes gymnocephalus
GGAATTTTATTTAATTTTTTTCTTTTAGGGACTTTCAGGAAGAGGTTAGCTGGGCATGAAAATTCAGCTAGGAATCTTGAAATGCGCTTGTTTAGGAGTGCTTTAACTTGAGTAGGTGGTCCTCTTCATCTCCATTAATGGACTAATTTCTCTGTGCAGCAAGACATAACATTGCCACTGTTGGCATGGAATGGACTCAAGGTTTTTGTAAGGAGTTACTCTCAATTTGTAGTTTAACAAGGAGAATCCTGTTCCTGATGTTGGCCTGCATCTGTTCTGCTACTTATTATGGATTATTGCTACTACTGTTACTCCATTGTGAATTATTAACACTGGCTCAGCTTTTTATGAACCACAAATGTAGAGCTGGCTATGAGCATGAAAACACCTGGAAGACAGCAAGACCAACACAGGTGTCTGATATAACACATTCAGAGAACATTGATGCAGTAAGCTGTAGGACAAAACTCAGGAATGTGTGTTGATACCTGTCCATTAAAGAACCAAAACAGAATTTGGTGACTGAAATTATGTTAAAAGCCTGATGGTACCTCAAAAAAGCTGACTTTTTGGTTGCTTTTACTGCCACCCTAGAAAATGTGTTGTTTTGCATGTCTATTAGTTTTCTGCTTGGGTAAGAAGCAGCCTAGTGACATGCTTAAGGCACATAGAGTAGAACTAATAATAATAATATGTCCAATATCCATGACAGCCAGTAACTGTAGTAGCCATTATTCCCTGATGTTTAGATCTAGGGCCACACATGGTGACTGAACTGATTCTCACCAGTTTCTGTAAACTGCAGTAATACGTCTGTTCAGTGACAAATCCTAAAGCGTGTTCAAGCAGAGAGGGTCAGATGTACTGTGAGAGTAAGCATGTCATGAGGACAACTCTTCTCATAGTTTGCCTTGCTGTTCTGAAGATACTGTGACAGAAGGTACAGATAGAAGACAAGCCAGGCTGTCGACTGGGTTGATGAAGATGCTGAAGTATTTCCACATGGCAATGTGGAGAGGATTTACATTGTCATTCTATAAATGTTTTGTCGGCTATTATGATAAAAAGGATTTAATAACGTCTGCAGGAGAGTCAAAGCAGAGATTCATTCACTAGTATCTCACTTCAAATGGGTGAAAAGGAATAGCCTGCTAAAGCACAAGACAACTACTTTCAATTTAAGGTTAAAAACCTTGATTTTAGTGCTGCCAATTTGGATCTCAGTGACATCAAAGAACTTGATGCAGGGCTGTGATGGAAATACTCTGTTACTGTGAGATCTAATCTTAATTGCTTTCATTTGCTGTGAATAGAAACAGAGAAACCGGCTAGAACATTTTAATACAGAGATTCACACATATCACAGAACATTCTAAGTTGGAAGTGACCCATAAGGATCATCACGTTATAAATAAATGAAAAAAGTCCAAAATATGATGAGCGTTGCAAAGTGGAATAAGCATAAGGGTGAATTTACAGCTGCAAGAAACAGCATCTCCCATTACACGTAAAAGAGCAATCGGAAGTAATAGTTGCCAAGCATGGGGCTCCACATTTTGTGTGATAGGTTTTGTGGCACGAAACCAGGCTGAACACGGATAGATTGGAAATGGTTTGGGCTTATCTGTTGCATAGGTGCTGCTCAACATTGCTGCACTGGCACTTGTTGCCTTTTCATTCCTAACCTCTGCTTCTCTGCCACTATCACCACTGAAGTACCATTATCTGGCATTGCCTTTCTGTTGCTTCTGTAGGTGTGAAAACTCCAGGGCACTTGTTAAGCAAGAAAACGGTGATGTACACCCAGAGTGACTAAGTCTCGGTGCTGGGAAGTTCTGGCATCCCATGTACTATCTGCTGGGTGGAAGAATAAAAGGGACATGGTAGCCAAGGGTATGCTTCTGAAACACAGATGCCCAGATCAGTGTTACTTCTGCCCAGCTTCCCAGAAAAGACAGGAATGAGGGAAATGTTTTTGGATTGTTCTTTTAATGCCTTTTTTTTTTTTTTTTTTTTTTTTTTTTTTTTTTTTGGTAAAATTCTAGATGGTGTGGACCTGGGGCCTGGAATCCTTCTGTTGTGCGTTTAACTTCTTCAAGTAATGTAATGTTGCTTACCTTCTCACTGGACCGAAGAGGAGAAAGCAACATATTAAAAGCTCACTTTCAAGCTGTTCCTAAAATCAGTACGTAGTTAATAGAAACAAGCATCTGGTGGAAGCACACTTATTCCTGGTTTTGCCTCTAAAAAAATTGATATTGTCTCGAACATATCTGGGGGCGGGAATGTTGGCATATAAATCAGGGAATTATCACTCTGATCCACTTTACAAAAGACTGAGAATTGAACAAATAAGAGAGAACATTCCTTGGTGTGGGAGACTTTGTCTTCCTGATAACTTGCCAAGCCTTACTTGTGAGTCATTCCATGGGTAACGCCGAGCAGTGGCAGGGGAGCAGCCAGCTACAGGCACTATCTGTCTAGGCAAAGCTAGATGGCTCTGGAGGCAGAGCAGCACTTTTGTCAGTTTTGGCAACGTATCCACAGATCACAGAATGTGTGCTTAAAGAAAATGGAAAGCAAGAGCAAACTCTTCTAGTTTATCTTTGTTCTTTTTATGAAAGCATTGTTTGGTGTAGTTAACTGAACAGGAAGAGTGTGTTGCAGACCTAAGAAGTACATTCCAAACCTATGGGGTACTATGGATTTTACATGAGCGCTGTGTGGTGAAATATTTTGAGTAATGCTAAACTGTAGTACTAATTTTAGAAGAGTTAAAGGGGCTTCACATGGTCAAGTTCAGCCACAGTTATTTGGCAAGGTATAAGTGAAAGAGTTTTGAAAATCAAGCAAGTTACTATTTTCCAATGCATGGAACAGGTCACAGAGGATAAACTCCAAAGCCACCACATTTCAGCTGATGCATGCTGCACCACATTTCTGCATGCTGCTATGCAAACACTTATCCCAGGCACGTTGCTAATTAAAATGGCTTTATTGTTCTGAGGATGGGCATTTCAAAGTATATTTAGCCCAGGTTTTGCCACAAGATTTCTTAAATTTCAAAATCATCTTATTTTCTGTTATGTTTATGTTTGCATTCATGGTGTTACCTAAAGGGAACCAAAAGCACTAAGGAGAGTCCTTGGTAGAAAATAAAACCTCAAAGAGATTGTTCAAAAATGGCATGAATTTTCAAACTGAGAACTGACATACAAACTTCCTTGTTTACATGAAATTAGTCAGTTTTCACTTCACTGGGCTAATTGCTTTTTCATTTTGAAAATACCTACAGAAAAGTCAGAAGTAAATTGGAAGGGGGAGGTTTGTTCCATCCATATCTAGTTGCTTCTTTCAGTTACCATGAAAGAAGGTTTTCTTAAAAAAGAAAAACTTCAGTCAGAGGTTTTCTGTACTTACCCTTAGTTGTAATTTGATCCAAAAGTAAGAGAAATTCAGTGTGATGGGAAGGTGGAAGTTAAGTGATTTTCAGATAATACAGGAAAAATATGAGTTTAATACTGTCACATTGTATTCTTCCAACTCTGTACATAGAGAAGGGTCCTAGCAAGTGAAGTAGACTCTGCACTTTGGTCCAGCTGAGAATATTGTGTTCCTTGCTGATGTATTTTTCTCCTAGTATGTGGTGGTCATTATATTTCCTGGAATGGGACACTGAGTTCCCCTTACTACCCAAGTTACTACCCACCAAACATTGACTGCACCTGGATGATCAAGGTAAGTGCTGGGAACTCTTCTGAGTGCTGATGACTTTTCTTTATCTTATGTAGATACAAAATTGGGACAAATGGCTTTTGATGTGGGTGAAATGGAGAGAAAACCTAGCGAGACCACTGAGCCTGACTTCTTGTCAGGCACCCATTTCTCTCCTGTCCCATGTACAAGTGCCAACTATGGGAGGAAAATATTGCCAGCTTCCAGAAGTTTGAGCATTATTTGTGACAGAAACAAATTAATGTGTACAATGACAACTCCCAGCAGGCAGAGAAAATTAATAATAATCAGAACTTTTCTTCTTTGTCAAAAATAAAGAACGGTCATGTAAATCATGCCTCACATGATGGATACCACATTGTATTTCCCTGAATTCTGCAGAGCCAGGACATTCTCTGTCTCAGAAATTCACCTCTGAATTTCCAGCAAGTCCTTTGGCAATACTTAAAATCTGCTCATGATTTCTACCAGCCACCTAATATGTTGGTCTATTGTTCCATCCAGCATTTAACTACATTTTTACTTTCCCTGGTAAAGGAGACTTTTCATGTATATGACTTGTAAGTCTCTACCTTTCATGTACTCAATGAAAATTATTAGCAGCTTGTAGCACAAAATTCTCACCTCTACACAGGACAGGAACAGGAACACATGGCATTACAAACCTAGCATGAGCTCCGATGTAGTCCTTTATGCTGGCTGCAGAAAGGTTTGTGTTCCATCAGACACAGCCTAGCCAAAGTTGGGTCTAAAAAGACTTCTATAGATGTTTAAATTAGCAAAGTTTTTCGGTTCTTCAGAGGCACTAATTTCAATAATAGAAATGCAGTGCTTTCAATCCCATAAAAAGTAAAAGATCGTGGAAGCAAAGGCTGGTTTTGTTTTGTGAATGTGTGTCAGGGTAGTTATCTTTTGA
The DNA here is from genome assembly GCA_013390045.1 of Picathartes gymnocephalus. Lineage (NCBI taxonomy): Eukaryota > Metazoa > Chordata > Aves > Passeriformes > Picathartidae > Picathartes > Picathartes gymnocephalus. Next base: position 22,387 of record WEKY01046922.1, read on the forward strand.
TTTTTAGGCACCATTGCCTGGCTACAAACTCTCAATAAAAATCCTTGTAATACAAATTCAAGAGAAGTCTCCAGGATCCAGTATATGTGATAAAGACTGGTTAGAAATTGATGGAGTTAAGTGAGTAAACACATTATTTTCTGGCATATTAATTTGCTCTTTGAAGTTCTGTGCATTTAGGCATCCTGGTTTTTTCTTACAGGCATTTACTTTTTCTTTTGTTCCCTTTAGAGCAATAATGTAGAAAACTGCAGGATTTTATGCAGCTGCAGCTGAACTATAAATTCCTGGCTGTGGTCTTGATGTGGGTGAAGAATTTGCATAATCAGGAGTTTCATTACCACTTGCTCTGATTGTAATTGTTACACTAACACTAAAAATAATGCTATTCAGAGAAATTTGTCTCTTGGAAGGAGCATATTGAAACAAACAACAGCTGTTGGATTTGGCTGAATGATTTAATCCTTTCGGGGATGTGGAACTTTTGGGTTTGCAAACCTAAATGGACAATCTGAAATCAAGCATGCTTGAAACTGTTTTTATAAGGTAGATCCTGACATGGATCATCTTGCTATATTTTGTTTCAAAGTCCACCAATCCCAACAAAGCTGCAGAGTGGGAGAAATTAATAAATAGGCTTTCTGAAACTTCTGTTGGGCAGTTTTTATATCAAAATACAGCTGATTCTTATTGCATTGTCTTAAAGATTTTTGACATCACTATCACTCAGTAAAAGGAGACATAGCTGGATGGTACTGGTCAGTTTGATTAGAAATTAATATTTCTCACTTTTGCCTTGCTAGATACTGTAAAGCTCTTTCAGAAAAAAACAGAAACAGAGAATATGGCTATTCTGTTTCAATCAACTTCCATTCTGACGAGCTGGTCACCCACAGAGGGTTTTATATTGAATACAAAGCCTTCAGTCACATAGACCGTAAGTTATTATTTTTAAGGAGAAACCTTTAAGAAACTCTGCTTGACAGACCAATCATATACAACTGCCTATTTTTTCAACCTATTGTAAGAGACAAATGTGTAAAATGTTATGTCTTTAGTTGACCAAATAGAGATACAAATTTAGATATAAGATGCTTTTAGAAGCTACTTTTTATTTTCTAACTTTTATCAACACTTCTGTAAAATGGGGAGTAAAGGTAAAATTTCTCATTTTCTGTAGATCTAATTATATGGCACTTTGCTGACACCTTAATATACCCAAGATGCAACATGAAAATAGAATGGCAGAGGGCCTTTAAGCATGGCTCTTCTGCCAACAAATGTTAACCATGAATACTTAGTCTTCTCTTTAAAATCACAACTCAAGGTGCTCTAGATCCGTTTCCAGGTTTAGACAAACTATTTAAGTTTTACTGGCAAAGATGACCGCTTGCTAGAAGATGTTGCAGAAGTATGTCTGGGTTTTTTATAGGCCTTTCCTAACACCCCAGTCTATGTACGTCTGGATCAGTGTTAGATTTTGGGGGCCTTCTAGATGGTGGAGCAGGAGTTTTCAGGAGATACACATATTTTCTACTGATATTTCTTAGAAAAGGTGCAATTTCCGATTTTTTAAATACCTTTTATTTTCTTTACCTGATAATGTTTAGGTAGGTAAAGTTCTCTGTGATTTCAAGAGATCAGTTCATTTTGAGAAGCCTCTTCAAATCCTCAGCTTGCTTGTCAGAATATAGTTCTGTTCATTGTTGACATAGAAGCATTTAAGTATTAAGGTCTCTGGTAAATATTTTTTTTTCCATATCTTTCACTCTAAATAAGTGCCAGGTTTTGTAGTCGGTCATTCTATAAGACTCACAAATTTTCAGGGATTTCTTCTTCCACCAATGTGGGTCTCTCTCTAGTAGAAAAAGTTCCCAGCTCTTCTGAGTCCTGTGGTTACTCTGCCTCAAAAGTGGTTAAGAGTCTAAACCTAAGAATACCTTTTTTAACAGAGAAAATCCCCAGTCTTTTTTGTGTGTATCTGTGTCCTCTGCTTCTAGCACTGAGCCAGGAAGCAGATGGCTCAAAGTTATTTAATCAATCCTTAGTCACAATCATAAGGCTCTGTGTAAGGACTCATCAGAAGCAGTGGAATTGCTGTGATGTGTCAGTATCAAGTTGATGCAGTAGTTTGTGGAAGGCTGTCTGAGATATCAGCATGGATTGAGAGCACTGGCCTATATCAGCCTTGCCTGAAGCAGTAGCAATAGGAGAAGGAAAAAAATAAATCATGTTTTCCCACATCTTTAGTACCTGCAGTCACCCACATGAGGTTAGTTTCTTCCCACTGTTGGGTGCCTATCAAAGCACAGTTATTAAAAATCACAGACACTGCTCTGAGCTGACCTGGAAAGCAAATGCCAGCCATCATCTGAGTAACTTCAGGGAGAGGTGACAAGAAAATGGAGACACTCCTGCTTTGAGCTCATGCTGGCTGGGTAGTGTGTGCTTGCCACCCACTGCCATCATGTGCAAAGCAGTGAAGAGGACTAAATTACTCTTGACTGGAACCAATTAAACAGCTGTGAGACAAATGGATTTAGGCCTTCAATCTGATGTAGCTCTTAATTTGTCTAGAGTGCTAAATGCAAGAAATTTCCATTTGACTTGACTTGAGCAAAAAGAGGAGTGATTTGAGCTGCTTATTTTTTCAGAGATATTTTTTTTTTTGCACACCTGAAAGACTGAAAGAGGGCAAACATTTTTTATATATTGGAAAGAAACAACTTTTCATCTATACTAGTAGCTAGTTTATCTAAATGTGAAAGAAATTCTCGGTCAAAGGTTGTTTCATAACGAGACTGCAAGATTTGGAAAGTGATTGATAAAGCACTTATTCACATCAGACATTGAGTATAGCAACACAGATTAATTTCTACAAAATTTTAATATCAGGAAATATATATCTGTAATACTAAAATGAATGCATAAATTTGATTTTATTTTCCTTCTCCTTAGATGCTCCTGCATAAAATACATTCCCCTAACAAACTAAAGAAGCGCTTCCTATCAGTAGTTATGTATCTGTGGTGAATGACTTTCAACCCTTAGAGGCAATTAATGTGAATTTAATTTGCTAAGTCTATTTAGGTGAATACTGACTCATTTAATTCAGACTCCTTGATAAAAATCTTTGACAGACTGGCAAGTAAGATATTATTTCTTTTTTAATATTCAATCTACCTTAAAAACGACACTAGCTTTAATTTTTATCTGCCATTTTAATATTTCTTCATAGTAGAGCCCTGCATTACTGCATTTAGACTGTATCAATATTTCTAGTGTCATTGATTTCTTATTTTTCTAGCTTGTCCATAGATATAAAGACAGAATGTGCATTCCTGCACGAAGTCAGTCTGAATCCTGGAAAGGCTGCTCAGATGGTAGAATTGGATTGGGGTAGAGCAATTATTTCTTGTTTGTTGTTTTCTGTAACGAGTTTCTTCCACAAAGTTGAGAGATGGGCTGAAAGTATCTCGAAACTACTGCTGGTAAGATCACATGAAAGCTGTGGGTGAAGATGCAAAAGTGTGGAAAAGAGGCTGTGTAATGTGTCTCTTTAAAGAGTGAGAGAACAGAAAAATCAAGGGGTAATTTTACACCAATCTTTTTAAGTTAGTCTTCCAAAGGAAAAAAAATGCACAAGAAGTAGCCAAATAAGCTATTTGTAAATAGTGAAAAGAATATTAAAACCAGCATGCAGACTTAAAATTTTGGTTCGATTCTCTGCTGTGAGAGGATAAACAGAGAAGTTGTACTTTGACACTGTCTTGTGTGACAAGCCTATCAGTAAGTAAAGAAAATGTGGGGAGAAAACATTCAGGAAACTGTTTCCACAGAACAACTGGTCAAGAGTCAATACCAAAGAGGAAGGATATTTTTAATGTCATTCTGCCAACATTGTTATGGATTGTCACATAGTTTTTATTCATGATCTAAATGATGGATTAGAGTAGATGCTTATGAAATAGGAAAAATGTTACACATTAGAAAGATGGATGTATTTAAGAGGGATGTATTTGTAAGTGGTCCTGAGAAGCTGTAGAACATATATGGAGAAAAATAAAGACAAGAACATGAGTCAGCAGTGCCCTGGCAGCCAGAAGGGGCATCCGTGTCCTGGGGAGCATCAGGCCCAGCATCACCTCGAGTCCTGGGGGCAGTTTTGGGTGCCACAGTATAAAAAATATTAATCTATTACAGAGAGTCCAAAGGAGGGTAACGAAGATGGTGAAGGGCCTTGAGGGGAAGCCGTATGAGGAGTGGCTGAGGTCACTTGGTCTGTTCAGCCTGGAGGAGACTGAGGGGTGACTCCATTGCAGTTATAACTTCCTCGTGAGGGGAAGAGGAGAGGCAGACACTGATCTCTGCTCTCTGGTGACCAGTGACATTCCCGAGGGAATGGTCTAAAGTTGTGTCAGGGGAGGTTTAGGTTGGATATTAGGAGAAGGTTCTTCACCCAGAGGGTGACTGGTCACTGGAACAGGCTCCCCAGGGATGCTGTCACAGCCCCAAGGCTGCCAGAGCTCAAGAAGCATTTGGACAGTGCTCTCAGGCACGGGGTTTGACTCTTGGGGATGGTGCTGTGCAGGGCCAGGAGTTGGACTGTAAAGTTGATCCCTGTGGGTCCCTCCCAACTCAGAACATTCTGTGATTGTGTGAAGATCTGAAAGTAGGTTAATTAAACAGATATGTGGATTGCCTAAGTTGCTTTTTTGGCTAAAAATGGCCGGGGACATGATTGTTGCTCAAAAGCTGACTTGTGAGTCAAAGTCACAAAATACTCTTTGTGAGTTTTGTTTGCATTTGATGTTTTCTTGGTTGGTTGTCTTTGTTCTGGGTTTTTTTAAGTGTCACACTAGGTTGTAAGACAGGAATTTGAAAATACCTTCCCAGTCACCAGTGGGAAGGCTTCAGCTAGAGTGCTGTACCTAAATTGGGCACTGCATGTCAAAGAAGATAGGGAGAATTCAAAAGATGCCAGAAACAATGACCAGAAGGTAATCCAAGGTCAGAGAGTACAGCACAAGTCTCTCTGTCACTGGATGCTATCAAAACCAAGGTAGGTAAATGTGTGACAGAAATGGCACGGCAACATCCAGCTGACCTCTGGTCAGGAGTGTAGCATGTGGCCATTAGTCTGCTGTTTCTATTATAAACTTACAGACCTTTTTCCTTCAGGTTGTAATCCAGAACAGTTGAACTGTGGTGATGGGAAGTGTAAACCTCAGTATAAGTCTTGTAAAGATGATGACAGCTGTGGGCAGGACAGTGATGAAAACAAGTGCTGTAAGTATGTATTTTTAGCTACTTTCCAAAAGATGGTGGAAGGCAAAAGCAGGAACATGCATATTTTAATGGTTAAATGTGCTGTTTCTAGGTATTTTTATTTTCATGGCACAAAGTAAAAGTTTCATGATAGTGAACACAAATCATGCAGAGTAAAACTAGGTTTTGGGAGAGTCAAGACAATTAATGAAGAAAAATCCAAGAAAACAGGGATTTTAGTAAGAAAACCAAACCGTATTTTGCTGGTGATCCTGTTGGAAGAACACTTTCCCCCCAGTTGCTGCTGGGTCAGTACCACATAATTTAAGGAAGAGAGGCTGGGGGCTTCTGCCACATTGATGGTCTTTTTACTGTAGATCCACAGTGGTTGCGGACATTGCTGGTACTACCAATGGCTCACTAGTGACTTGCTGCATTTTGCTTATATAATTTTTGTCTTGCTTTCAATCTTGGGTCCTTGAGGTAGCTAGGAGCAAGTCTTTGTTGAAAAAAACCTACCTGTTTAGAGGTCCTTGTAAACAACTGGTAATAAGAATAACAGTAGTGGAAGCCAATTGCTGAGATGTGTCAGGATTCTCACATAGTAAACTGTGATTGTCATTAGTCAGTAATTTACTGGAGGGAGGTATAAAGTTCTTACGTAGGTTTTTCAATTTCACTTGAAAATTAAAAGATGCTGTGAAGATTTATGATTTGTAATGCCAGTAGTGCTGGTGAAGGCAAAAGAACAGATCTGACAAGTCTTGCTCACTCAGTTTAGAGTTACGTAAAATGGGAGTGTGGACAATTGGAGGCTCTTCTTTTTCCTCATGGACAGTGGAGACTGAAATTAGTGTGATCATTAATTAGAGTGGATCATTCCCCTGTCCCCTCTCCATGGAGGGACCATTTTACACCAGTATAGACTACAACTTCAAGCAGGCTAGAATGTGTAGATTTGAAAAACTTGTCAAACGTGTTAGGTTTTGTTAATAATTTGAAAACATGACTCGAAACATGTGACACTATCTTCTCTCTTCTATTTCAGCCTACAAAAGTTGCTCCCCTTATGCATACAAATGCCTCAATGGAAAATGCTTGCTGAAACCAAATCCTGAGTGTGATGGGAAAAGAGACTGTACAGATGGATCTGATGAAATGAACTGTGGTGTGGTAACATTTATTTTAAAATTTGTTAGTTACTTGGGAAACTAAGTCAGCAATTTGTGTTATTATTAGGCATTATTGGATTAAGAATTGGTTAAATCAAATATGAATTTTAAAAAATTCGTTTCTTGGTACATCTGTATGCAAATGTCTCTCTTGAATTTTGCACTGTTTCTCTTAAATCAACTCATCCATTCTGTCTGTGATGACTTATTTCAAGCAATGCACTTCCAGGATAAGATGGTAGGTCTTGCTGCTTTTTTGAGCTGAATGAAATGCAGTCAAGGAGCTGTGTTTGTAAGGAGGGAAAAGATATGAGAATGATTCAAATGAACTTTTGAATTGTGCCTAATCTCTTTTTGAGTTATTCAACTCTTTAGAAAGCTGCACAGGAGAATAGACAATGATTGCTTTATATCTGACCTGCCTATTGAGTGAAAACGAGCGAGTACTCACCTTTTTACCAATTGCACAGTAAGGTCTAAGGGTAAACATTCGTGTCAAGCATGGCAAAGTGAAATAACTAGTGGGCTTTTTACTAATTTATTAAATTATTTCTATTAGCTTGTGGAAGACACCAGCTTAAGAAAAACAGAATTGTTGGAGGTGAAGATGCAAGATCTGAAAAGTGGCCTTGGCAAGCAAGTTTACGGATGGGAGCACATGGCCACGTGTGTGGCGCATCTGTGATTTCCAACAGGTGGCTTGTATCTGCTGCCCATTGCTTCCTGGATTCTGACTCTGTAAGGTATGAAGAAATTACTCTGTTCTAGAGTTTTTCATGTTTAATAACCTTACAAAGTCGCTTTCAATAATTTGCAGAAGCTATTCCTTGTCTAGATAAGTTGATGCAGGTTGTAACTTTGTGACATGACCTCAATACGTAAACACTCAGTGTTATCTGCTGGCTTCAAAAGTCTTAAGTTTTTGAAGTTATTCTTTTGCTTCCATCACCAGTGAATCCTGCATAATAGAACACTGTTCTGTTAGATTAAGGGTAAACACCTTTTTTTTTCCCTTCTTTTCATAAGGCAGGGGTTTTCTGAGTAGAACTATGGCCTTCTATCCCAAGACATGTCCTATTTATTAATAAATGAGTGAAAAACTCCTTGATGTTCAGTTTAGGTAGTGTAAATTGAAAATGCATACCTCCTATATGTGGTAAGGAGGAGATAGAGTTTAATAGTACACTTCTATGAGTTCCAAAGCATGATGCATAGTAAGGAATTGATCTTATAGCTCCAGGAAATTAATTAGTTTCAAAATAGCAAGTAAAAACATAACTTAATGTTTTAGTAGACAGAGACTGGAGTGCATCCATTTTTTGAAGTTGTATTCTACTCCATGCACTTTGCTTTTGATGAATGTCCTCAAATACTGAAAAGTAGTTAAAATGGAGTGAACTAACACTGCATTGCTTTCCAATAGGATGCTCTAAAAACATTTCTTTTACAGATACTCTGTTCCAATGGGATGGAGAGCATACATGGGCTCACATACAATTAATGAAAAGAGCAATCATGTAGCTATGAGATCAATCAAAAGGATTATTGTCCACCCACAGTATGACCAATCTATCTCAGACTATGACATTGCCCTGTTGGAAATGGAGACACCTGTACTCTTCAGTGAGCTGGTACAGCCCATTTGTTTACCCAGCACCTCTAGAGTATTTCTTTATGGAACTGTCTGCTATGTAACTGGCTGGGGAGCCATAAAAGAAAATAGTATGTTCATTTCCTGGATATACTTTTTGCAAGTTTGGCTTAGTTTTAAACTCTAACAATGGAATAGTTATACTTGTAAGCCCATGTGATTTACTTAGTGTGTCTATAGAAAGCCAGAAAATATCTCCTTAGTTACAGTCTGTGAATTCTGAATGGTTGCTTGGCTGGCAGGTGATAAGTGACAAAATGCATACTCAGGTGTCACAGATCATTGCAAAGCAAATTATTACAGATTTACAAAAATGTGCCCGTTTTCTTGCTCATGACTCATTTTATCTGGTGAATAGAACCTTGCAGGTAAAGAGATCAATGACTTGCAACTATTGCAGAGAAAGTATTTGTTTCTAAGACTGATTGACGATATGGAGCCATAAGCAGCAATAATTGCAAAAAAAAAAAAAAAGTGGAGGATCTTTCATTTTCTCTGTCTTCACCAAAGGCAGTTTAAAGTGTGCCTCTTGAACAGTTCTGCCTCTGTGTAGCTTGGAGCAGCCAGGTGCAGTGGGGAGGCAGGAAAAAAGCACACGGAGTTAGAGATGGGTGGCAGGGGAGCCTGTGGGATCCTTGCCCTGTCTCAACATTAAACAGCTTGAAACCTTGGGCTGGGACAATGTCTCAGCACATCAGAGGTGTCAGGATATTTGTGATATTTATCACAAAGGCAACTTGTGTCAATACCACAGTACAGAATTAAGGTCTTGGCATAATTTGTGAGTTATAGACTGTTCTTTGGGGGTTTTTTTAATTATTTGTTTTTTCACACTCAGCTTTATTCCTCAGTTTCTTCCCTATAACTGAGAGGATGGAAAACTATATAGAAATTGCATTTTGTAGGACTTGGATGTTGTTTGGAGCACAGCCATGGTGTAAATAATAACAAAAAGCTTCAGGCATAATTTGACATTCAAAGTTAGTCACCCTGTGTGCAGTCTTATCTTACAATTTGCATGGCACTTTTAGTACTTTCTGGCAGAATAAGGTCATAAGGATAAAATCTAGGGAAATGGAAAGGTGGTGCATTGGATCCTCTATGGCTACAGGGTAGTGTGGACAACAGCTTTCAAAAACTAGGGCAGGCATCATTTGAAGAGAAGGGAATTACTCTGCTGTCATTAGCTGGGTAGATTCTGGGTTTCAAGCAATCCTCTTTAGTTTTGATAATTGGTACCTCTATAGGAAATTTGTGCCCTCTTAACCTCTGCAATACCATTTGTATTTTTTTACTAGGTCATCTTGCCAAAACGCTGCAGGAAGCTCGAGTGAGAATGATTAACCAAAGTGTTTGCAGCAAGCTCTACGATGATCTCATTACTTCACGTATGCTGTGTGCTGGGAATCTTAATGGTGGTGTTGATGCATGCCAGGTAATTGGAACTGGTAGGAAAACTACAAAGGAATATTTTGTTTCATTAGAAAAATGTTCAGAGTTTTAGGTTGTTTGTGTGGTGGGTTTTTTTGGTTGGTTGGTTGGTTGGTTTTTGGGTTTTTTTTATTGAGATGTCTTGAGTGTGACACTATATTAACTATATATTAACTATATGGTTAATTTAACATGGTAACTAAAAGCCCACCAAAATAAGGAAGAAAATTCATCATAGATAATACCTGGCTCTCTTGAGAAATATCATTTTGCAAAGACAAGGGGTAAAATGTGTTGAGAAGAATTCTTTTTCATCTTCAACAGTTATATTTCATACAAGAGAACAAAAATATAAAGATAAAAGGAATCAAGTTAGGTCCATCTGTGAATTATGCTATTTGTATTAATTTCTTTTTATCTTTTTTAATGTCTGGGTATGGAATTGCTAAAATACTGTAAGAGTATGATGGGTAATGTATTGTTACAGTTGCAAAGAAATATGAAAGGAAAAGCTAAGCTAGGTTTGGGAACTGCAGCAGCAGTGGTGCTTTTCAATCTCAAACATTCATTCATGTATATAATTGCAAGTTGTGACTACATCAAAGCAGTTTAAGTTATAAATCCCAGCTTGTTTACACACACAAACAGAAACTGCTTTTTGGTCATAGTTCACCTGTCCTGACTCTGCCTTCTTTCTCCTAGTACATTAATTGTGTACTTCATTGCTGTTCAGACTTCTGATGATGAATATCAACCTTACAAACATGTTTTTTATACTAGTTACCATGTAAAGGTTACTTATTATTAGACTGAGGCAATTTCACACAATTTTTGTGAAATATATAAATTTTATTATTTTAATGCAATAGGATAACTTCTGCAAGATTGTAGCTCATGATGGATCAAACTTTTTTAACACAATAGACTATTTGTAGAATTTTCTTGCAGTCTCTAAGATCTAATTAAATTAATTATTATTTTTATTAACATTATGTAAAGTTTGTAAACTTTTATCTTGAATTGCTTTGCTAAAATATGTTAATTTAGAGGGGTGATATTCCTCAAAAAAATGTATTGCTTAAGAAAACCCCTTGAATTTTCAGATGGGCATTTGTAACCAATTCAGCTGTATATCGTACTGGCCAGTTTCCAGCATGATATGCTGTGTTTGAGTTCTAGCATGCTGGCCTTCATGGTCTTTAAGTTCTTCGTCTGGGTAGCATTTTTGCCTTTT
>WEKY01046981.1:0-23264 GCA_013390045.1 Picathartes gymnocephalus
TTTGTCTTTTAAACCAAGACATTGTGTCACCGAAAACTGGGAAATAAATTCTGCAAGCAGTATGCTAGGTTAGAAAGCCAACAATAACTTATTCATAATAACATAATAAATCATAATATCAAGATAAACAATAGTTTATTCATAATAATATAACTTGTTTGGTAACAAAGTGCCCCTTTGAGCCTTTAATATAATTTCTTCAAAGTCTCATATCCACTTTTTTATTGACCTAGTCTATACAGCAGTATGCATTGCAACAAGTGATTCAGATCATAAGTAAGAACATCACAATTAGTAAAAATAGTTGTTTTAAGCATCCTAAGTTGAGGAGCCACAAATCTACTTCTTGCTCCCTCACACCAGTATTGATGGTTAGCAGCACTTGATATGGTCCCTTCCACTTTTCTTGGAGAGGCTCTTCAGTCTAGGTTTTGAGGCAGTCTCCAGGTTGGTATGGATGGGCTGTGATATCCAGCGTCATGGTGCTGCCGGCACAGTGTATCTGTGGAGAGAAGACAACACCTTCCCATGGAACTTAATATATTCTGTTAGATTCTGATACATTCTTCCTACTTTCCCACTTGACCGAAGCGTCCATGGAGTGTGCAAGTCCCACTTCACCTCTAACATTTTAGCTGGGCTTTGTGGGCTTTCAGCAATGATGTGAACCTCTGTCTGGTGACATTCCCGCTCAAACTCCGAATCCTGGGATAATTTTCTTCACCAAAATCTTTACCAGCTTTGTTAGTGCAACATGAAGAAGCTTCTGGCCATCCTGAAAAAGTATCTACCAGTACCAATAAATACCTATGGCCCTTTTGCTATGGCAGCTCTGCAAAGTCCATTTACCAATAGTCTCCTGGACAATTACCTTTCTTAACAGTCACAGCTGTAGGCTATGTAATTTGATGTGCATTGTTCTTCAACTGTTTGGCATTTTTTAACAATGCTTTTTATGATACCAGTCATTTGTATGTTTAAAATCTGAGGCTTCTTTGCATCTATCATAGACTCTATTCCTCATTGAGTTACCATATGTTCTTCCCCTGCAATTTCCCCTTATAAGGTGTTGGGGAATCATTACTTGTTTGCTGGGTGTAATCCACCATCCTTCAGGACTCTTTTCTGCATCTAACAATTTTGCCAATTTGTGATCTTTAGCCTGATAATTGGAAGCCTGCTTGTCCAAATACTGTTATTTCTAAGGTAAAGACCAACAGAACGTCTTCACCAGCGGCCTCCGTGGCTGCTCTGTCAACCAGGCAATTTCCAATATTTACTGGTGTCTGTCCAGACTGATGAGCTTTACAATGCATTAATGCCACCTTTCAAGGTACCTGCACCCCCTCTAACAATCTCTGTATTATTTGTCCATGCTTCACATGGGATCCCTGGCAGGTTAACAGCTCTCTCTCTCCAAATGGCTCCACGGACATGGACCACTCCAAAAGCAAATTTTAAGTCTGTCCATATATTTACAGTCTTATTCTGCGAGAGCTCCAATGGTCTTGTCAATGCAATCAGTTGTGCTTTCTGAGCCGATGTGCTGGGGGTTATAGCACTGGCTTCTATTACCTCATGCTGAGTTACCACTGAGTTACTTGGCTTTTCAGGTTCCATTTTTCACAAAGCTGCTCCCGTCCCTGAAGAGTTCCCAATCCACGTCTTCCAAGTTCTGTACGTCATCTCAACTACAGTACCCCTGTTCAGTGGTCTGCAAACAGTCATGGGCCAATTCCTTTCATTACAGGTCAACTCTTAAGAACAGTGCTGGATTCAGATTAGTTACTTTTAACTCCAGGTTAGTTACTTTTAACTCCACATGGTCTTGATCTAGCAGTACTGTCTGGTATGTTAACATCCTGCTTGGTAATGACCAGTGTCCTTTTTGTTCCAACACCATTACAACTGTACAGGGCAAAAAAAACAGTCAATTGCTGCCCCAGGGTTAATTTTTTTCCTTCCTGGATTTGGAGGACTACTGCCACTACTGTTCTGAGGCAGGCTGACCATCCCTTGCTCTTCTAGGATGCCAGTTGTTGCGTCAACACCCCCAATGCCAAATGGAACTTTTCACGCACAAATAGTTCAAACGGTTTTCCTAAGTCCAGTAGTCCCCGTGCAGGAGCAGTCAACAGAGCATGCTTCAATTCCTGGAAGGCTTTCCTGCGTTCACACTCAGTTCTTTTCTAGAAATGGGCTCAAGAGTTTGACAGATAGCCTTTCTTTCCTGGCCCAGACTCCTTTGTCCGTGTGAAGCAGCAAATCTCCAAACTGCAAGTACCCTGCCAGTTACAAGGTGAAGCCTTTCCACAGAACAGCTCACCTGAGCAGGCACAGCCCTCCTGCAGTGCTGCACCAATCCCTCAGCCTCAGGACAATCCTAACCAGCTCAATGTAACAGAGGAACCTGCAGCCAGAAACTTGGATTTTTTCTTTTTCAAACATAATTTGTGCATTTAATTTACTCAATACATCTCTTCCTAGTATTGGTATGGGACATTCAGGTATATAAGGAAATTGATGGGCTAACACCCATTTACCAATTCCATGTTTTAATGTTGAAAGAAAGGCCAATTTTCCTTTTGCTCTGTCACATCAACATTAATTGTTTCCTGACTAAATTTTCCTTTAGGCATATTTTAAACCAAATACACCACTCCAGGATCTACTAAGAAATTCTGATTGTCATTGCCAGCATTAATAGAACCAGAGGTTCAGCTGGGGATGACACCTCCAGTCCCCGTCACACACCTTCTAACGTCAGGAGCCTTCCTGCCTGATCTGAAGCCTTGGGTGAAGTCCAGGGTCCAGCAGCTCCTGCTTGTCCCCGTCCCCACAGACATTCCTGTTTCCAGTGGCCTTTCTCTTAACAAATAGACCTCTGTACAACTGCCTGTAATTCTTCCTCTGCCTCTCTCCCACGATGCCCGCCCTTATTGGGCTTTGTTCTGCTAACACAGCTTTCACTCCTAATTATTGTACACATTCCATGCTGCTTCTAACAACTTACTCAAATCCCTAGGAATAACATATCCAATCATCGCGTACCTCCACAACTTTCTCTGGGTCTTCCCTACAAGTTTGTGCTACGGGCCTAAACCCTTTATTGGTTTCCAAACAGAAATTCCCTTCTTCTACTCCTCCATCAACTTGATCATTTATGCCTCTTTTGCCTGCAGCTGGAGAAAGTCACCAGCTGCAATCTCATCTACTTTGTCAGCCCCTCTTGTCCCCTTGTGGCCTCTCATGGACCCTCACAGTCCCTCTCAACCCCTCTCTTCCATGACCATACTTTATACAGCATTTCCCAATACTACAAGCCCAGCAGCATTGCTTAGGCTTCTTTTCCTGATCTTTCTCTAAAGCTAAAATCACTTAAGGACCCCTTAATAACAAGTTACTCTTCATGTGTGTGTAAGCAAGTCTACATACAACACCTTAACAATTATGGATTCCTCGGCTCCTACCACCTGCTGCAGTGGGGCATGTACTACCTGTGTGCCCCCCTTGTCTGCCCTGTTATGGGCTAAAACTTTCACTACCGTGGTCACTTTCTTCTTCTTCCGATTCCACACCCACTCCATGCCTCTGTTCCCCTCTGTGCTCCTGTTCCCCGATCCAGTCTCCCCTTATACACTGATAAATTGACACTGAAAGGGACTCCAGTGCCTTTCTTGTGCTTTTATCCCCACCCACGTGGCTAACTTCCTCTGCTGGGAAATCTTGTGCAGTTTGCATAGAGAAACTGGCAGGATCTCAAACTTGAAACAATTTAACCTTTGCATGTTTTATAGAAGTAAGCTTGAGAGAGAATGTGGTTTGACTGTGATCATGTGCTTGAATCCCCAGCAAACAGCAGCTGGTGGCAGATCCTCCGGACCAGGCTAGATCTTCTAGTAGATCCATTTGAGCATCTACGACTTGATGATGCACTGCCTGAGTGTGATGATTAGGGAGGATATGCTAAATGATGTAAGCAGAGCCAGAAGGGAGTTATATTAGAACAGATGTTCTGATATAAACCTCCAGCAGACAGTACATCCTGTGAAACTTATTGTGTTTGGTTTTACTGGAACCCGTGTCATGGACTCCATTCACCCTTTTTTTTCCTTCTCACTGTTAAATAACAGCAACTTGGATTAGCTGTATCATCTATTTGCCTTAAGCCTGTACAGGTTTCGCTGGCTAGTGGCTCAAATGGCTCTGCTTATAAGAGGTCAGTAGCCCAGAAATCAAGGGAAGAATGAAGAAGTATTTTACTAGTGGAATGTGTCCACTCAGGAGGCAGAGGAAAGAATAAAGAGTAAACCTCATTCATGACAGAAGGAATTTTAGATTGCTTCTTCCACCAGCATGCAGGGTATATTACAGCTGAATAAATAAAAAAAAGATGAACAAAGACCTCTAGATTTTAGAACAAGAGCTCTCCACTTACTCTCTTTTTCACTAACTTCAAAGGATTTATCATATCAGAGAGTCCACGTGACCTTGGCCACCACCAGCTCCAGAGAAGGTAAAGTACAAAGAACCTTGTAAAACTTGGTAAAGATTGCTGAGCTGAGCCAGGTTCCTGTAAAAAGAAACAGCTGACATTAGAACACAGAATAGAGCAGAAGGGGATTTTTGTGCCTTATTCTCCTCTAAATAGAAAAATATTCTGAGTCTTCCACCATTGCTGGTTTGTCTGGAGTATTCTTCATTTGCCTCTCTGTGCCCTGAGGTTACCTCTGGTCTTTACCTACCACTTCAGTACCATCCCTTCCCTGCTCAGCTCTAATTTATTCCCTCTCTTCTAAAGAAGCAGCCCTCTTGTTTTCCAGACCCTCTCATCATTTTCTTCTTTCTTCTCTAGGTTTCTCCAGCCCACTGAAGAAGTAATAACATTTGCCTAAATACAGATGTTTTCCACCTCAGTAGATGTGAGTTACTATAATATATTGCTCAAATCCCCTGAAAGTCCCCTTTATTTTCATTAAATAAGAGCAGGAGGATTTCACTGGGATTTCCCTTCTTTTGTTCCTTTGATGGCACAGGGCACTTCTGGATAAACTTATTTTAAGTTGTGCAGTGGGCTGCTCTCTGAAGTTCCCTTGAAAATCCCCTCAGCTGTAGTGAAGGCAGGTGAGTATAGGAAACTTGCCAATACATTTTTCTCATTAAAACAAAAAGAGTATGAAGGTTGTAGGTGCATCAGTCTCAACTGAGGGGTTATTTGCTGGCCTGTTTTAGAGAGAACAAAAAGGGGAAGGCTGGCAGATGGAAATTTAAGTGATTTAAGATGTAGTGATTGATCCTACAAGATAGAAAGAAAGGTGAAAATAAAGGTACTGGTAAAGTGAAATTTTGTTGAAAAGCCAAGAGGCTTTGGTTACTTAATTGGCAGGGGGAAAAGGCTGCACTGAATCAAGCACAGTGGTGGGAAAGGTGTCTCCAAGTACAGCTCTACCCATCTGGAAGAGACACTGCCCTGACCTCCAGACCCCAGCTACAAGTTAGGCCTGATCTGTTGGGGGCAGCAGAAGCTTTCTATTTCTACAGGTCCAAAGGCCTCCTTTGTGCACCGAGGTACTGAGAGCAGCAGGACAGGTACAGTCAACACATGGTGAGCTGCAAACATCACTTTCTTCCTTAAGAAAGTTTAGTAGCATTGCTCCAAATATTCCCACACATCTGTGTCTTAAGCAAGAACGAGTTTCTGGGTTTATGTGGGCACATAATTAATGTTGGCAGGGGGTTGAAATTGTGGGGTTTGCTTTTTCCTGTGAGCAATGATGGAAAAACAGGAAGACCTTCTAGATCCTGGCAAGATAAACATTGCAACAGGTATGAACAGTGTATGAACGTGTGCATGTGTATGAAAGCATTTGAAGAAAGAACAGACACTGAATGTCCTGTACTGATCACTAAGAATGCTGTTTCTAGTTAATCAGACTGAGAAATGGGTTGTTTCTGTCAAGCCTGCAACACAGCCTGATAAGTTGTCCCTGATGTAGTTTCATCAGTTAGATCCTAATCTAACAACAGAAAAATGGACAAAAACAGAGAGATTGCCCAGCATAATTTCAGCTGCCCCTTTTCCTCCCCACCCAACAGGAAGGAAAAAGCAAAAAACCACTCCCATTATAAAAGAGATATAGCCTAAAATAATTTGTTACTGAGCTGTCCTGAATACCCTTGAGGGAATGGTTAGCGCTGCATGAGTAAGGCTGTCTCGGGACACCTCCAGCTCCGGCTCTGGGGACTGGGGGCGCGGCGTGGGAGATCCCGTCCCCCCGGGCTCTCAGCCCATCTTTCTCCCTGCTTCCATCTACTTGGCCGTGAGCAGCCACCCCTCTCTCCGCCTTCCCCGGCCGCATTCCCAGGTCTGAGGAGAGTTTCGGGCGGAGGTGGGCAGTGGGTGCCGGCCTGGGGTCAGCCTGACAGCGCCGCCGGGAGCGGGACCCCGCCGGGGGGAGAGATGGCTGAAACCAGCGCCCGCAACTCGCGTCTTCTCCCCGCGTCGTTCCTACCAGGAGAGCCCTCCAGGTGCCGGGCTCAGCCAGCAGCTGCCTTCGGAACCCTGTGTGACGCCAGTAGGGTGAAAGTCTCTTTAAAGTTAAATGAGGTTCCCAGAAAGTGGCGGGGGAGCGGTCTGTCCAGAGGGGGGCACAGCCGGTGGCTCGGGAGCCCTCCGAGGTGCGGTTTGGGAAGGCGCAGTAAAGGATTTGCGCTTTACTTGCCCCAATCTTTAACGCCTTTTTTTTTTAAACTTCGTCTTCTTTTTCCTCTCCTTCTTCTTCTTCCTCTTCTTCTTCTTCTTCCTCTTCTTCTTCCTCTTCTTCTTCTTCTTCTTCCTCTTCTGTTCGTTTTGGTTTTTGTTTCCCCACCCCCTGCAGTACTCGTGATTGGGGTTGAGAGACCTAAAGGAACTTTTTTTCTTTCTGTGCCCACCGTGTGTACCTACGCGGTATAGCCTCGTTCCTCATTGTGTGAATTCTTGTAGCTACCCCGGGTGTGTGTGGTGGTGCATTAAGGGCTTTAACGGGTACTAAAGCAGTGAAGCGCAGAGGGTTGGCATTGAAAGCTCTGCTTGCCTGCAGGTGTGGTATATCTTTCACTGCTTTATAAACAATTCTGTGGCTCGATAGTTTCTGCTTGCTATGCTGGCTCTTGATTTTTTGCATGCTTATAGGAATATCTATCTGAATTTCTTATAGCCATACTCAAATATCTCACTACACAAACTTTTTTCACTGGGTTCATCACTGATGGTTCTTGTTTCCTGATGCTACACATAACAATTTGGTCTCTGTTTGTGCTTGGTAACTGGAGAATTATATCAGGAGTTGTTTTAGCACAGCGTGTTTAAAATGTAAAGGCAGGGTACTGGTTATGTGCGTATGCAGTGTGTACACAAGTTTGCTGGCAATTTGTTTTTAAATACATTTTTTTCTTCCTCTTATTTATTTATTTACTTACCAACCCTCCTTTTTTAACTTGTATAATATAGAAAATGCTTTGCAGTTGATTCTCTCTTTTATTTTTAGCATGTTGTGGAAATCTTTAAAAGACTTCGATTTGCTTGCATTCTTGACAGAAGATGGTCCCAGGATGAATCAGCTGGTTTTGCAGGCATTGGCAAAAAAACTCAGCAGTGGGTAGATTGTGTAACAGAGGTATTTTTTGCAAAATAATGGTTCCGCTTGAATATAACACCAACTTCAGTTCCAGGCAGGTGTACAATTCCGTTGTAGGAAACAGGGCAATAAGATTTGTCAAATCTTGCTGTCTGCCCACAGAACTACATTCTTTTTCACATCAAAAATCTACTGTTGATTTTTGCACCCTGAATGTACAATATCACCAGAAGATCAACTGTCGTGTCTCCTTGTCTTTCTTCAGGTAAAGCAGATTTTCTCTTCCAGAATGACTTTACAAGTTCTGGTTTTGTGTTTGGCATGTTCTGGGCTTGGGAAGGCAAATGGTAAGTTGAATTTCTTGAAATCTGCTTGAAATTGTTTGGGGAACTGGTTTCAGATTTCTGAGGCTTCAGCAGAGTAAGAGACAAAAATAGGTAAAATACAGATTGCTGGTGCTGTTTGACACACTTACATAGCTGAGACAGAGACATGGAGCTGGTAGTTGTGACACCAAACCTCCTGGAGCTGCATTCAGAGATGGGAGGGACAAGAAGCATCCCATATCTACAGTGACACTGGACACTGTTGTTAACCTGAGTTGACAGCTTCCAAGAGTGGGGTGTCCCTAAAGAGCTTCCTTCCCTCTATCTCAAATGCACTGTGAACTTTGACACTACAGTTCAGAAAGTCTTTTTAAGGAATTTTGCTCTTTACTTCTCTAATAATGGCTTGGTGTGTACTTCTCTTATGCATTCGATCTTCCTCTAGCTCGTAGGAAACAAAAACCAAGTACTTGCTGAGAATAGGAAGTCATGAGCTGATTTAGTAAAACTTAGGAGGGAAGTCTGCAGAAATGAGTACAGAAGTAGGTAAGTCTTTTTGTCTTTTAAGTAGCTTAGAAGAAAGCTAAAGCCTTAGCCAGTGTAAATCAACATAATTTCATTGATTTTAGGAGTATGCAGGAGATGGACTTTTTTGTAGGGGAAAGCCACAGAAACAATATGTAACTGAAGGAGTTGTGTCTGTGGGTGATCCAGGCCTTAGAATCAACATTAGGCTTCTGAATATGTGTGATATCTGCCCATTCCATTACCTGTTTACTGTCATTGCAGTGGTTCCACAGGCTGGACACACACAAGTGAGGATGGGTGACAATGTGACTCTGAGCTGTGCCTTGACAAAATCCATGGATGTTGTGCAAGTGACGTGGCAAAAGTTATCAGGAGAATTACATGATAATATAGCTACATACAGTAAAACAAATGGATTAAAGATTCACAAGCCCTATGAAGACAGAATGAATTTCACAAGTTTGGAACTCAACAGGACAAGCATAACTTTTTGGGACACTAGACTGGAAGATTCAGGATGTTACAAGTGTCTCTTCAATGTTTACCCTTTAGGCTCCATCTTCGGAAATACCTGTCTGAGTGTTTTTGGTAAGGTTCTCTGCAGTGATGTGTCTCTAGTGAAATAAGAGGTGCTTTCTCACCCACAGTATTCCCTTGAGCAGATTCAAGAACTGCAGTGATAGGAGCATTCCTTGGTGGAACATGATGTAGAAGCAGAGCACTACTGCTGTGAGCAAAACTCTGTGGGTCATAGTCAAGACTTTATTGGTAGTTTTGGCTCTTGTTTGTTATTCCTTGTGTAGCAGCTGAAAAGCAAAGAGTGGGATCTTTGTAAGTCCTTGATAAGTCCCAGCTGGAACTTGGGCAAACCAACATTGCCCATTGCAGTTTCCTTTTCTTGCAAGGTACAACCCCAGTGCTGTGAGCTGCTCTGCCAAACCCTACCATTGATAGGGAATTAGCAGATAGGATCAAGAAATTATTTTACTTAACAGATTATTTAAAATACTTGGATTTCAGATTGAATGAAATCTTTGGGGTATATAACTTCAGTTTAGAGGAAGGAGTATTGAGTCATGGAGGGGACCTGACCCAAGGAACCCTTCTTGCATTCCTTGCCATTGGGCTCAGTGTGAATCCAGTAAGCTTTGCTCTGATTCATAATGGTTAGACTGCTACTACTGCTTGTGACCAGGTGCTCACTGTGGTGATGACTTGTCTCATTTGTGTGTTGGAAGGTCTCAATGCATCTGTCCATCACAACATTTCTGAAGATCATTTGATAGTCATCTGTAATGCTGATGGCCTCCCAGAGCCCACCATCACCTGGAACAACCTGTTCAATTCCACTCCTACACAGAAGACAGTCAAACACAAAAATGGGATTGTGTCCATCACCAGTAAACTGGAAATCTACAACATTCAGAGCATCAGAGCACAGGATTTGACCTGCAGAGTAAGCAACGCAAATGAAACACTTGAATTGCCTGTGCATATAAAAGGAGGTAAGTGAGCAGTACAAAGAACTTGTTAGCATTCTCTTGGCCTCCATGTTTTGCAGTAGCTTATTTGGATAGGAATCTTCTGGGAAGAGAAGGGAATGAGAAGGGTATATGTCAGGAAATCCTATTTGCATTCATTGTTGTCTTTGAGGTAATAACATATTGGAGTCCTGTTCAAGATAGCAAAAAAGCCAGGGAGATATGGGGTTTAGAGTCACCATGCATTTTGCAACAAGTGGAACTTAGGTTTCCACCTAGGCCTTCATAGTATTTTTTAACAGCCTAAAATAAATATAAATATATCAGCTGATATCTATGAGTAGAATGATGGATAGAAACTCCAAGGGTTGCTTGATGAACTCAGAAGTTTTGAAATTCATAACAAACTGAGTCAAAGGTTTCAGTTCAACTTACTGCATGTTTTATTTTATTCAACCTGTATATTATGTTTTAGTTTCTCTAAATTTTTGCTAAGGCACATGTCCACTGCAGTAATGGTCAGGGAGGAATAGTACTTTCAGGCATACAGGGAGGTGGTCAGTTGAAGATACTTACATTTGGTTTATACAGAAATCTTAGATACATTAATGTAACATGTGAGTATACTGTATTGTTAATTTATTTCATTTATCTTAGCAATGCCTTTAACCATATCAGAGGAACCACTGTCATTAATCAGACATCCTCTTGGCTCGTTTTGCTTTTTTTCTCTATAAGCTTGATTAATTTGCTGTGGGTGTTTTATTATTTTGTTTTCACAGAAGAGGGGTCATCATTGCTTTGGCTGGTGATTATTGCAGTGCTTTTAGTAGTCATTATAGTTCTCATTCTGATTATGCTGTTCTGGAAGAAGATGCTAAGCAGGAGAAGTTGAAGTGGTGAGTCACTGATTGTGGAAACACATAGTTTCCCTAGGACCCCTAATAAGGTCTGATCATCTGCAGAGAGGAATGAAACTTTGTTGAGATACCATTGGGGGTATAAGAGGGTCATATTGGACAACTTAAAAATAATAAACAATAATAAAAATATATTTACCATTTTTAGAGGTTGCCTCAGCTGCGTGTAAGTTTAAGGGCTATTTTCCCACTGCCAAAGGACAATCCAAGGCTGAAAATTGTGAGGGAAGGATCCAAGCAGACCAGGACATGCTGCTCTTGGATTGCTTTCAGGCAGCAGTTTCAGCAGAAGTAATTCACTTATCTTTCACATTTTCCTGGAAGCCCACAAAGTCTACTATGCTCAGATAATTTTTGTCAGACGAAGTAAACATTGGAGAGAAACCCACTCATGCAGAGTCATGTCCCCTCAGGGGAAGAATTTTCTACTGCTCACGGCACCATCTTTGTATTTTTTAAGACAAACAGGGTAACATGATGAAGTGTGCTCAAATTTCGCACATGAATGTGCTTCCGAATGATGAATTAAGGAGAAGTTGCAGTCAGTGTAATGTCTCTGAGTGTGTAATAACCTGGTCATGAATCAATTCAACTCTCTAGTCTTAATTAGTAGTAATAAAATGAACAGAAAAAGATTGGAGGGGATGACACCATAAGCTTCAGAAATCACAGAAATTTGATGGTTGTTGGTAGTTTCACTTTTGTTTAACTAAATCCAAGTGCCATATCTGGCTTTAAATTCCACTAATATATTTAGAAACACCAGCACATATTAACTCAGTTCCTGACTATTTAGATACCTGCTTCAGGGCAATAATGTGATACAAAGTAAAGAAATATTTCACGGAGTATCACACCTGTCTGTTGTGAACTTAGACAGACAGCATCTACTCTTAAGAGGGTTTGACCTAATGAATCTGCTACTGCCAGAGGCACAAAAGTCTTCACTGAGAAGGAAGAGAAATGAACAGTTCCTACACCCCAGATATAATGTCTTAGTTGTAAAATGTATGTGAGACTTTCATTGATCCTATAAACAATTCAGAAGATAAAATTTCTTGTTGAATTTGCAGACCAACCTGGAAGTTAAAGTGCAAGGAGTTTGTTCTTAAATACTGCTTTTTAAAGGATCAGAAGAAAAAGGCCAAATGCTCCCAAGAAAAGTGTATCTTTATTCTAGAACAACAATTCCAAACACAAATGCACTTATACTAAGCATACCTTGGAGGAGAGACCTTGAGATGGAGGTGCTCTGATAGGGCTTTAGGATCGCCCCCTAGAACAGATCTGAGATTGACCAGGAAAAGACAGTGCCAAAAAGCACAGGTGCTGCCTTGCAGTGTTTTGAAGCCCCTTCATTGCATGGCAGGTGGGAACCACCCTGGGATGCTGTGTCTGCACTGGGGCCTGAAGCTGGAGCAGTGTCACTCAGTGAAACACTGCTTGACAAGACCAGGATGTTCGTGTTTAGAGTAGGCTGAGGATGTTTACTTGTGCCCTAGCGCGATTCTGGCCCATGAATACAGCGGTTCCCTGGGCAATGCCCTCATGTGGGTTCAGCGATAGTTTGTAACAGGGCCATCCCCAGCCGGCAGCCACAGCAGGTTTCTTATGCCCTACACCACAGGCTCGGTATCAGGCCTGGAACCCCCCAGCCATTCCGTGTGTCCTTGTGCCATGACATGGGTCACGTAAGACACGATTTACTGCTGTGGAGACACCGCTGTGATGCACAACAACAGAGCCTACATGTTATTTGGGAAACTTTGAACAGATCCCCCTCCCCTGCACTGTAAGGAAAGCATAAGACACAGAAAGACATCAGTTTCAGCTGAAAGCACTGTGCCTCTTTACCCTTAGCTAAAGGCTCAAAACTTGAAGTCCCCCTGTGTCTCCAAGAGAAGTGGGGTCTCGTGTCCTGCTGCCTGGGAGGACGTCAAGATTCCTGGCCCCACATGCATGCCAACATGCCACAGGGGTAAGACTTAGCGTAAATCCCTGTTCACTGGTACAGAGGGTGTAAACTAGAGGAGCAGTGTTTAGTAGTGGGTGTTTGTTGGATTAAAGTTTCTCAAGAAAAGCAGGATTTGAATAACATCTGTTGTTTGTGTTCCTTCCTGTTTTTCATGGGTTTTGATTAAGTCTGATGCCAGGATGTGACTTGTCCAGTGAGGTTGTAAGTCATTATGTCTCTGTTTTTTTAATGTAGTCTACTTTTATGAGCCATAGTCTGTATCTTTTCAGTCGATCTTTTGTCTTGAGCTTCAAAAATGTAATGACCTAGATCGGTTTTGAACAAAGGCAGCATTATTTCATCCAGAGTAATTTTGACCAGCTGATCATATTCCTTCCTACAGTGACCATTTCAGGGAAATGTGTAGTCTGGTCCGTCTTCCTAATTTACATCTGTTTCCCTGAAGGCATCATTAATAAGTTTGCTGTAAAACTTCAGTGGTAATGCAGTTTGATCACTCTGTCACCATCTGATTTTTTTTTTTTTCCCACTCCCAGGATGCTCTTTTCTGCTGGTGGCTAAGGGTTATTTACAGTTTATCTTGTATGTGATTCCACTGTCACTTTCCTGTCCATCCTTAGAATACTAAGAATATCCATGGAGCTACAGTGATTTTTAACACTGTATTTACAGTGTGTTACCACTCCACAAGTATTGTGATGAGGAAATCCCCTAAACTTCTTATCTTTTGATCCTAGTCTGGTTTTGTGGTGACTCATTTTTCCTTGATCATCTGTAAAGTATGTTTATGCTTTTTAAAGCATTACTTGTAGTTGTTTCACCCAAAAGGCAGTAATATCTTGCAGAAAGGCCTTTTCTATTTTTATCCTCTATTGTCCTCAGGCTGGTTGGAATGAGGAGCAGCGCCTACATGCATACTTTTGGACATGTACAATAGAGATCTAATAGCACTGGCTGGAGAATGCCAGGGTCTGTCTGGGGCTTCAATACTTCTTTTCATTCTGCACTAGAAAACAAGCACAGCCTTTCCAGGCTTGTCAAAATGCTCGGTTTTTAAAGTAAAACAGCATCTTTTCATCTGCCTGGCTGGGGGCCCTTCTCTTGACAAAGTTTCTTCCAAGTGCTTTTGCTTCTGAGAGTATGGTTAGGTTTTGCTTTGCTTTTATTTTTGTTGTTTCCTTCCTCTTTATGCTAGATAGTTGGGAACCAGATCAAGAGCTGGGGCTGGAAGTTGTTGCCCCATCCCTCAGGCATTTTCCTTGTGTACCAGTTACAGAGCATATATACCTTATGGTTCTCCCTGAGAATGTCCCAAGTGTCTTCACAACATTTGTGGAAAGTCACTTGTTTGAATCAAACTGAGCAGTCTCTGGGGCAAGTGCTGATGCACAAGCTTTGGAAAACTCACATCTCCTCCTCTACCAAGTAGGCAGGCAAACCTAGCTGTGCCTATCACTCGATTTAAGTGCAATGAGCACACTGCAAACAATCACCAGGCATAAATTCTCCCATGCCTGAAGCTTCCTGGTGCTGCTCCTCTGATAAAATGTTAAATCCTTTTCTTCCTTACTCAACTAATATAACTTAACTGTAGACCACATCAAGATAAAGCAGTCCAGTTAAGAAGCCGAGTGCCTGGGTAGAAGCAAAATAAAGGCTATTAGCCCACATAAATTCCTGTGACTTACCTGTCATTTACGTGTCTTGACTTGAATGCTTTCCATAGCATCACTTGCTTATTTCATGGCTTGCAGGATACTCATATTTCAGCATGGCCAAATAAAAAGCTTTATAGTTAATTCTCAGGATGAAGCAGTGTGCAGGGGGATAAAATTCCAGTCATACTTTTTTCTAGAAGCTTGTGGTAATCTGTAAGGAAGGACCACTTCACAAATGCACATAAAGGGCAGAATGGGTTATTTGGTTTGGTTTGATTTTTAAGAGTTGGTATGATGGATAGCTTGTGTAGGGTTTGCCATGTGGAAATATTAAGAAATAGTCAAATAAAATGTTTGTGTTTTAAAAAACATAACAAGAAGGGAAAAAAAATTGGTTTTCTAATTGAATAGATATGATATTGAATAGATAAGAAAGCTGAACAGAATAGGTCAGCCTGGAAGAAGAAAATTTGAAGAGTCATTGAAGAAAAGACTAGGCTAGGTCAAAAATTCCATTCTGCAGAAAGCACCAGCATAGAAATGTGTTTTTCCTGTTTGGAAATCGAAACATTCAGGTCCTCCTTCAAGCGGAGATTTTATGGAACTCAGGTGTAAGCAGCATTGCCTTTGCCTCTTAGTGCTATGGTTTGCTTGGCAAGGAGGTGTTCAGTTAGAGCTTGGACTTGATGATCTTGGAGGTCTCTTCCAACCTTAATGACTCTACGATTCTGTTTGTATACCAGCTATCTGTATTCCAAAGAAGTGCTGAACCTTGATGTGCCTCATATGTTACACAAGTACTCCAAAACATGTTCAAAATACCTCTTTGTTATGAGCTGGAGATCACTTAATATCCTGAATAGGAATTTAGGATTCCCTGATTGTTACCTTTTGAATTTGATTGTTGCTACAAATAGCATAGAATCACGTCTGGTAATTGTAAAATAGCAACTTGGCTGATCAGTTATATTATGTGGGTATGAGAAACCTAAATTTTGGTGGCCAAATGGGCTGGAAGGCTGGGAAATCAGTATTACACAGGAATTCCAGTTTTTGGGAAACTTTGTAAGAACAAGTACTTGGTTACACTTCTCATTGCTTTGGTTATAGTAAAGATAGTAATTAATTCTGGAAGAGTCATAGCAGTATTCTCTAGTCTGTATTCAGTTTGGGGAAGACTCTGTTTCTAAGCTCAACTTGAAAATTACAACAATTCTTATTTTATCTTACAACTGGGCATATTTCTTCAGTGGATTTGCTTTGATATCTGGTTTTCATATTAGTGAGAGACTCGGTAGTTGAGAACAATATAGTAGCAGCCTGTTTTTAGGAGAGTTTTCAGAATAACTTTTCCAGAGAAGACTGCTAAATACCAGACTTTAAGATGATAAACTTGGGACATAACTCCCTCTTTCAAGGGCAGATGGATATAACACACTTCCTCTGCTCACAAAGGAATGGGGTTTTGGCAGTCATGTCCCAGCTGGCGAGGCTCATTTTAGAGTAGCCCTGGTTTGCTCTCCAGTGTGGCTTTAATGGGAGTAGGAGATTTTATTTGTCCTATTTTTAATTCCTGCAAAATAGCAAAAAATATGCAGTGAATATACAACAGCCTCATTCCTTTACCCTTCTTAATACTAAACCAAAAAAAACCCCAAACCCAACCCAACCAGCCAACCAAAATTCCCAAAACCCAAAAATGCTGCAGTGTAAAAACAGTATAGACAAACAGACCTAAGCAGAGCTTCTGAGGGGAGGAATTATAAAACCGGAAAACAACACTCATGACAAAAATATCAGTGAAGAGGTAATTCTGCTGTCAGGCTGCCCATCAGGTTTCCCGCAGACATAAATATTTTGCAACTCAAGTAAAAGTGTTTTCAGGGTTTAGTCACACACTGTTTCCAGACAGTTCCTGTTCCCTAGTAATTCCACCTAATTTTCTGTTTACAGAAACAGGCCTGGCAGTACCCTCCGGTCTGTATCATATACGGAGGGAGGATGGGTGCACTTTGCAAGATTTCCATGCTTTAGTGCTACTTGTTTTCATTCAGAAGGACAGATGTTTTGTTTGTTATCCCATCATATTTTTCCCTGGCATGTTTTGCCAGGAAAAGCATGCTCTTCATCCTGCTTTCCTTTTAGAAGAGCCAGGAAAAGGGAGTGGCAGAGGAAGAAGGAGGAGAAGATCACAGGGGTGAATTCTGGACTCCTGGGCCATGGCTGGGGTTTTTGTCTGGAAGGATGAAATAAATCCTGTTTTGCTACTGAGGGTATGAAGGTAGTGGTGTAGGAAACATCTTGGAATTTCTCCTGCACATCTAAAGGGAATCATTGAAGTCTATGCTACTAAAACACAAAGCCCTTTCTTTGAGAACAGGGAGGCTTTTTGTATATGTGACTAGTACAATTTCAATCCTGTGCATCATATTTGTGCTCATATTTCATTATGAAATAATTTTCTGGTCCTTCCTTCTCCTTTTCATTCCAACAATAGGGCTTTGTATAGAACCAGAAAATAAAATGGCTGGCAGCTGAAAGGGAAAAAATATCATTCCTGTGATATGTGAATAGTTGCCTCGCTGTTTCAATTTCTCATTCACTTCCTTGGTAAGAATTATTTATATACTCAATTCCAAAATGCTTTACAAAATACTTCATCTGTATGCAGGGTTATTAGATAAGGAACCTCTTTCATACTCCTCTACATGAAAAGTAAAAATGCTATGTATTTTATTACTGTCTTCAAAGCCCTGTAAAGATAGAGTTACAAACTGGATCTCAGACATCTGAATGACATTCTGAAATACCAAACTATTTATGTACTCAATATATGTGTGTTAATTAATTATTGGTGTATTATTGCCAGTGAGGAAAGTTGGTTTACTTTTCACAGTTTACAAATCCCTTCAGGGCTTTGTATGTTCCTCATGCCACGTTCTGAATTCCGCAATGTGTGTGATTTCTGGAAGTAAAAAAACAGGGATGTTGTTCACCAAAGGGCAGGTTTGTAACTGTAGCTCCCCACTTTCCCCACTGTGCATTTCTCTTCCTCCTGTCCCAACAGCCACTACACTGCTAAGCAAAACCTGAGACAGCAACACAATGGCCACCACTCATCCCTTCCTGGGGTTGTTTTTGTGTTTTCTAGTATCCTTGAGGATTTCCATCCATCTACCAGATCATTAGAAGCCAGCAGCATGAAGTCAACATTACACATAGTGACTGGACTGGCTGGAAAGAAGCAACAAGAAAAGGAAAAGACGTCATATACACTGCCCTATCTGGAAGCCGAGTTGATCTCTGAAACGACTAACACAATGTTTATTATCTGGTCTAGGCCTTTAATCTTAAAATGTAGGACTGGAGGGACCACTTGGTCTGCTGCTCTGCAGAGGAGGAGATTTTGAAAGGAAAAACTTTCTTTGCCCATGCCACTCTTGGTACTGCTGCTGGGCAAAATGTATTTGTCTTCTTCCAGCTGAGTTTTGAAAATGCCTATGGATAGAAGCTCTGCAGATTCTCTGGGGATTCTCTTGCAGTGCCTGATTGCTCTTGCAGTAGAGAGGGATTTAATTTTTGACAACATCTATCTGCAATTTCACTTGCAGCAACTCTGAGTTCATCGTCCTCTTCCTGTCATCTGGTTTTTCTTCTCTTATCCAGCTGTTCCAACTCCTCCTTCTCTGTCTGGAAAGACCTACTGGACTCAAAATCACAAGACTCAAACCACACAGGTAATCATAAATTTGTCAAATTATTGGGGAAGAACCATAGGTGTCCAAGCAGGTGACTAAATAAAGGCAGTAACAGCCACAGTTTGGAAAGGATTATAAGTAATTTATGTAATATATAAGTAATTTACTTCATTTGACTTCTTTCTAATCCTGGGGTGTTTTGTTCTGAGTTTTTTAGGTTTTTTAGGGATGTGTGTGGTGGGGGTAAATATATAAGTGAGGAGGAGATGGTAACAAAGGCCAGTAGTGGAAGCACTGTCTTTTCCATCATTCCATTCCTTTCTGTTAATAGCCTATCCTACTCCGTGCTGAGCTGTCCAAAGACATGGACTTTGTCAATAGTTTTTGTGCTCATCTTATGCACTGTTCAGAGTAGTCTTCCCTGTCTTCATCCATTTTTATTGTGTCTTTTTAAAAACAGATAAATCACTTAGCTGGCCAAAAGCCATTATTCCATGGCTGGACCTCACTGGGTGGGATGTCACACACTGAGCTCACCTGTTCTGTGTCACTACTGTGGCTGCAATGGTATCAGCTGGCAGTCTCTCACAGACTGAGCTGATTTGTCATGCTCTTGGTAGCAGATAAAGGCACTGCACTATTCTTAGGAGCTGGGACCTAATTCTGCTCCTGTCCCAGGCTGGATTGGAGCTCCTCTCACACCACCCCAAGTTGCTCCTCACTGCCAGCCCAAGCCCTCATCTTTGTGAGGGGTTGTAGGCTCCAGGTGCCCTCTGCCTCTGTGCTTGTTTTGGCCGGGACAAAGTTAAGTTTCTTGACAGAAGCTAGTATGAGGCTGCCTTTCTGACTCTCCCCTTCCCTCCTGGGGGACTGTGCAAGCAGCTGTGTAGTGCTTAGTTGCTGCCTGGGGTTAAACCATGGCAGCCTCTGAGCACCTTCACACAGGGCAAGGATTGCTAAAAGCAAGGCTGCCTCTGGCTGTACCTTCCTAGTGGCCCATTTTGCTGACAGAATAGACAGAAGGGAGGACTGCAGGGGGTCCTCTGGTGATTTTTTGTTCAGCTGATGAGTGCTACTGTTTAAGGTGTTTCTCAGTCTTCCTTCTGTCTGAATGTTTGTCACTGTATTGGGATCACTAACATCATTCTCTTTTCTTTTGGCTTTGATGAGCACTTGTTTGTGCATCTGAAATACTCCATCTTACCAGAGTGCATAGCATTTTGGATTGTGCTTTTTATGTCATGTATTTACTAAGGATACAAACTGTCAAGCTCAAAAATCAACAATGGAGTTTTAAAACTTAGGACGCAGTGTTCAGAACAAGTATTTTGTTGGTTCTAGAGCAGTGGCCTCTCCAGAGTCTGGTAAGAATTTTTGTGTGTATGTCTGCTTTTGTTACTGAGGATGTGAGGAATGATATTTGCTCTACTATTGTTGCTGCAATATGAATTATTTATTTGTATATTTCACTGTTTCTAATTTAAAAAATTGGATCCAACCAAAACACCAACTGGTCCTTTTTAATTTCTTTTCCTACTTTTTTGGGATATCAGAAATGTGTCATAGCAAGTTCGACTTTTTAGTAGTTTTGATTTATACTTTGCTTTCTTTCTGAACAGAAAATGGGAGTTCATGGGGGTTTTAGGGTGTTTGGGGGTATTTTTTTCTTTTTAAAAGAAGTTTTTGTACAAAATTCTTGAGATAAGTTTACAGAAGTATCTTTGACTACAGCAGCTGCAGTTTAGTTTAGATTTGAAAATAACTTCAGTCAATCAAAACAGTGTATTCTATACTTCTACAGTTATTGTCTGTGTAATGTCTGTTTCTTAATTATTTTTTGTCTGAAGTTACATGCTCTACTGATACATTGTCTGTCTTGTTTTCTGTATTTCCCTGGATGAAAAGAAGCCAAATAAAGCAACTTTGAACATAAGGCCACATCATTTCTTTTGTTTGTAGCACAGTGCTTATGATCTTTTATAAATGAATGAGAGAAGTATCATGCATGAGCTCTAAGAGCATGTGTAATTCCTTTGGGAAAAGCAGTAGTGACCTAGTGTACTCTTTAATACATGTGGTCTTTTGAGATTAATTGTGAAACCACAATAATTTTTGTTTCTCATGACATCAACTTGCACTTTTCTTCTTAAAAGATGTGATAATGAGAAACTTGAATACAGTTAAAAGGGTATGTCAACGCTACTGTATCCCTAGAGGAGCTGAGTGTCATGGGATTGTGTCCTAGATCTGAAAAGCAACAGTTCATTTCTTGTCTGAGCTACTTTTTTTGTAAAATACAGTAGGCAGTGATTTCCAGAGATTTTCCAGAGATTGCAACATGAACTTTTTATTTTCTCAAGAATACAAATGGTTGCTGGTGATGGCTTCTGAAGAGCTTCCTCCTGGTTGCTGGCCAAAAGTGCGAGTCTTGTTGCTGCAATACCTCTGCTGCAATACCTGAGCAACGGGAGATTGTAGTTTCTTCTCCTGGGAATTCACTGGTATAGAACAAGGAATAACAGTTTTAAACTAAAAGAGGGTCAATTTAGATTATGTATAAGGAAGAAGTACTTTACAATGAGAGTGGTAAAACACTGGAGCAGGTTGCTGAGAGAGGTGGCGGATGTCCCATCCCTGGAAGCATTCAAGGTCAGGCTGGATGGGGTCTAAGAAACCTGGTCTAGTGGAAGATGTCCCTGCTCATTGCAGGGGGGTTGGATTGGATGGCCCTCAAAGCTCCCTTCCTATCCAAACTCTTCTATGATTCTGAGAATCTGACACTCCCAGATCAGCCAGGTTACCTCTGCAAGCAAAGGGAAAGCTGTGAGCCAGCAGTGCTGCTGCCCTGAGCACAGTGTAGGGCAAGCTGTGGTTTTCCCAGGAAGAAGAGCAATGTTTGCCATGCACAAGAGCAGAAGGGCTGCAGAAGGGCCCAGGAGCTCCTGGCACAGCTAAGTCAAGTGCTGCTTAAGCCACCAGTTTCAAGGCGGGTTGTGCTGACAGAGCAGGGCAGGAACCGAATGGTGCGAGCTGAGGTGGTTCAGGCTGGGGCTGAGGTATAGTAGCAGAGTTAAGTGACCTTAGAAAGAGCAGATTTGCCACCTTCAACTTCACAAAATGTAAACGTGCAAAACAGCATGTTTCCTCAGGGAAACCTCAAGGTTGCTGTAAAATCTATAAAAGGTTGCTTTTTTGGCTGACAGCCTGGTCCTCAGAACCTGTCAAAATGTTCACTTTAGTTTTCAAGTCACAGAGCATTGTTTAATTCCTACAGCTGTCTCCTCTCTTTGTGTGCTTTTGTCCCTGACGTGCTCAAGGATGTTGTTACTCTGAGACTTGAATTGTGCTGACATAAGGGACAGGAAGGTAAAGGGTCTGTGAGAGATAACAACTTCTATGTACACAGGGCTGGGTTCCTATGAAAGATGGAGTTTGGAAAAAAAAAAAAAGAGAAATCACTTCAGATTGCACTGTGAGAATGACTTTTCCTTTTTGCCTTGGGTGTTTTGAGTGTTTTCCCATTGCCTTGCCACACTGACCCGAGGTCAGGCAGCTGCTCCAGCTCCCTCTGAAGTAGTGAATGCATGCTTGTGTTTTTTTCCTTTATCCTTTCCTTATCCTTCACCAACCTATGAATTTTGCCACTGCACATTGTTTCCAGTTTCCAAGTCTGAGAAGTAGACTTGGGATGCTTCTGGGTGACTTTGTCCATGTCATGTCGTGCCATGTGCCTGCCTGCTTCACTTCTGTGTCTCCCAGCTGCTGCTCTGCTAACTAAAATGCTGTTTTCTTTGAAAACATAGTGGCAGCTGCTCTCAAAGTCTGCTGCATAACAAGATGTCAAGGAAGGAAGCTAAGATAGAAGCTAAGAGGAGGTATGGTGGGGGTTTGTCTGGATTTTTTTTCCTTATTAGGTATTGAAATTAGAGGCAGAATCAGCACTGAACAAGAACTTGCATGTTGATGACCAGTATTTTTTCACACAGAAAGCCTTAAAAGTCTTTCAGCTTCAAGTTGAAAGCACTTAAATTGTTTTTTAGAGACCATATTCAGTGAGCATCCTGGGAGATGATAATAATGTGAACTTGGTGCTTTGAGTTCACTCTGCCTGCAAGAAGGATGTGTGGCCACCTGGACAGGCAGACCTGGGAAATGAAAAATAGAATTGCTGTCCCAGCCTTACTAATCTGGGTTTCCTCAGAGGAAAAGGAGACATATTTCCTTACTAATTGCAGTCTAATACATTACTTCTGGAAAACAATGTAGCTGAGTGTAGTGGTTGATGAAAGAAAGTTTCCCACTTCTTACTTGAAACAGAGGTTAAGCAGGTTGGTCCTTGCTGATGAAGAATGGATCAGAGAGATTGCCTGTTCTGGCAAGAGTTTATGAATGTAATTTGATAAGGAAACATACAGTGAGAGAATGATTTATATTTCATTTTATCCACTCCTAAAATGATCCTGATTTCTACTTCTTTCATCCTAATTTTGCCCTTCACTGTTCAGGCTTCCTTGATTTATTGTTCTTCTTGGTCCTGGACAAATTCCTTCCTGATGATTATTGTTCTTTGCAAAGGACTTGGCCTGAAGCATGCTATTTTCTTGCTTACGTGGACACACTTTCCATCTGACCTCTCCCTTTTCCTCTCTGGTACTCAAGTGTTCACAGCAGTGACTCCATCACTGGAAGGTGTTTTCATCTTCCTGTGTGACAGTAACCACAAAGTGAAAATAGCTCCTATAAAAGTTTGTCCTTTTTTCCAAATGTCATGGTTTGAAAAAAAGCCAACTTTTTTACACCTGGAAGGGCTCTTACAGCTTCCTTCAAGCACGGCTTCTGATAGATCTGGGAAGCCCAGGGATTGGCTGGCTCTGCAATGGGCGCTCTGTGTGACCACTTGAATGCTGGAACCGCCTTTGTGAAACCACATTTTAAGAGCAGGAAGCCAAAATCTTGCTCTCTTTCGTTTCCGTTCACAGTAAAGGTAACAGGGTGGGGGAGATCCGTCAGTCCCATGGGGCGGATGGGCCCCCCCTGCCTGCCTGGGGGAGGGGAGGGG
>WEKY01046996.1:1692-23426 GCA_013390045.1 Picathartes gymnocephalus
TTTTTTCTCTGTTGCAATATCATCATGTGCCATTAATTTGCTAGTTGGGGAAAAAAACCCCTGAAGCCTAACATGTATTTTTATCTACTTGTTAAAAAAAGTACGAGAAAAGCTCTCCATAATGGAGATGGGAGGAGGAATGGAGGGGGTGGGAGACAAGAACAGGACACAAAAAAACACCTTTTCCAAAGACTGTTCTAGGCAAAAGGGACATGTCATGTTAAACAGTAGTCAATAGCTGTATACAACCAGTAAACAAATTCAGCTCTATGAAAAAAGAATTACATCAGCATTTAGTGGTTGCAATTTAGATTATTCTAGCGTGTAATACTTTAATTGTATAAAACAAAGCTGATGTCACAAACACAAAAGAACTTCTTGCAAAGCAAGCACCACAAGTAATTTTTATGCTGCCACTGATGGCTGACAAGTGACGAGCACTTTGTTCCAATTCATATATTCGCATCTAAGGCAACAGGTGGCTTATAAAAAGAAAACACTAAGAGCTTTTTAACACTTCATTACCAAAATTTTTATTCTGTTTTATCATAATGACTAAACAATCTCTACAAATAAAAGCTCAACATACTAACTACAAAGATGAACTATGGCTCAGGGAAAATTATCCATTATTTTGCTAAAAGCAGAAACTGAGGTAAGGCTGTGGATCCCACTGACTTGAGCTCTGCCCACACTCACAACGTTTTGTAATCGCACAAAACACTCAATATTTAAACAGTATCTTGTAATATATAAATTAAAATCAGTTTAAGACAATTTTTTTTTATTATTTTCTTGCTGTCTTTTCTATATCCATCTCAAGCAATAGCTGAATATTGTGGTACCCTTGGAAGGAAATTTCTGGAAGTGTATTTTCAAGCCTCATAACCAACTGAAAGTGATGCATTTCAGTTGTTGTTTAATGCAGTTTTGGGTCAAGAGTGGCATTACAGAAACAACATGGGTTTTTTTCTAAATACTGCACATTCCAATGAACAGTTTTGTTTTCTTTACACACACAGAGTTATTAAAAAAAATAACTGAAGTAGCTACACTGCGCAGAATGGAGGAAGATACTTCATTTACATTTAAGTGCAAAGGACTTCAAAGCAAAATAAAAGACACTATATATACAAAGATAATTCAGATTAAAAAATCAGAAGTAAAATAAAATAACCTGGAGCAGTATTCACTGATTTTGCTGTATTTTTAAAAAACTGGAAGGCAAGTTGAGAAGACAAAAATGCAATAAGAATATTCTGCCTTGTAATTAAACTATGAAATAATCATCTGCTTATGATTAAAACATTTTAGTGTTTGCTGGTTTGGATAGATGAAACTCACATACAACATATTAGACTTTTTCCTCTGCATGGCAGTTTCACCATGCCATCCCTAACAATTAAAAAATATGACATCAGTATTTCTTATCTTAAACACTATACACACAGACACAATTTCTATGGTGATGTTCACTAGATTAATTTTTCTGCTTTTTGACACTTAAGAGAACCCAACTCAGAGTCTTCAACTGCCCAACTTTTGGATTCCCTCTGCTTCTTTCTATATTTTGTCTGAAAGCAAGCAATTCCTCTCAGGTAGCCTACATTCCCGTACATCTACATTTCCACCCTTTTGCAACTCTTTCACACACTCAGCTTCCCATTCCTCCTGCTATTTAGTTTTGAGATATCAATTTTCACATCAAATTACCAAAGCTGGGTGCACAAAATTATGCAGTAAGCATCGAGGAACTGTTATCTCAGTGACAGCTATCTAGGTCAGTACTGAAATGCTAACACATGCTCAAATATATTTTAAAAGTTTAACTAGTAAAGTGAGTCTGAAGTACAGAAGCTCCTGCCAAGAGCCTGATCAGGATAAAAACCTGTATGGTGGAGGGGGAAATGAAGAAGGTAGAGAGAAGGAAGAAGGGATGTTTGATTTTGCAAAGGAAGTCTCTTAAACTAACTTTAAAAGAAAAGAAATTAACCATGTATTACTTGAATATTCAGAAATCCAATTACATATCTAAAGGTAAACACTGAGGTTCTGAAGAATCTTCTTGCTATTTTATTAACAACAGATGAAGCTTCACTTTAATTGCAAAACCTAAAATAAGAACCGAAAGTAGCATTTCTGAGGTATTTCGCAAAAACAAGTAAATGTTTGGCTTGATATTCTGTTAATTGTTTCCAGGCATGGAAGCTCCAGGGTGTTGTTTGAGGCTAGAGACCCCCTGGCACCAAAACTAAAGCAACCGTTTCCAAAGCAGCTCTAGCAACTACTGGTGATAAACATCCAGCATTTAAATCCAGCCCATTGCCAATTTTGTTTTCCACAGAAGATATGAGGATAAAAACACATCTTGAAATACACTAAAAAATAGCTGGAGAAACTGAGTGGAGCAAATACAAGAGCAACAAGTTCCAAACAGAAAAAAATCAGGCCATAAGAATTTCTGCCAAGATGTCACTGATAACTGAATAATACATGATTCCCTGTAAACCCAAGTAAAAAAGAAAAACTTCATCTTCAGCCAAAGTGAAGCTGGACTTCAACAGGACAGAAGAGAAAGTCTGGAAAGCATATTGAAAACATACCAACTATCTTTTTTGAAGGCTCACCAAAAGAACTTGGCAGATTTCCACATCAATACTTTAGCATTACAACAACACAAAGGCACACCTGCAACCAAACCCTGCATCTCAAGAATATCTCAGCATAAATAACAGTCATAAGAAAGTCAGATTTCTTCAGACTCCAGTGGACAACATGCAAGGTTTGAAAGAAAACATCCTTAAATCTTGCAAACTTGAAAGAAAAAAAAAGGGGAAAAAAAAGGATGCAATTAACATCACATATTTCCTGTGCTGCCTTTTTACAAACATTTTTAATCTTACCAATCTCAGCTTAATGCTCCCTCAGCTAGAACAGCATGACTGTTTGCTGTATTACATATTAAATCTGATTAGAGAAATCACCTATTTTTAAAATAACCCAGCAAGAAGAATATGGTTATTTTTTAAAGCCCTTTTACTACATGGTTTGATAATCAGTTCCAACAGCACAGAAGAAAGTGGCAGCATATCCATGAGAAAAGGTGTCAGAGTACGGAGCTGCTTCAGCTAACAGAAGACCTTCCCATCCAGTGTACAAGTCTGGCACAATGTATGACTTGGACAAACACCTATTTTTCTAAACATGGCATTTTGGCTGTCATAGAAATCAAGCTGCTCCAATAAATAGCTATTCTGAAAGGAAACGGAACCAGAGGTTTTTCTGTCAGTTTATTAAACAGCCTCAAACTCTCATAGGCAAAGGAACTCTAAAGGAACACCCCAAGGATCTCAGACAAATTTGCTTGACACAGAAAAAAAAGGAGGTATATATTAAGTCTTACAACACTATATCTTAATTAACCCAGAAGTGTTGTTTAGTTTGTCTAGGATAAGTAAAATACAGCCAGAATAAGAAATCCAAAGCCAGGTTCCTCCTGGTCTTCATTTGCAGTAGTTACTCCACCGTTCAGTACACAGCAATCACATACTCAACTGCTCTTTGTCTATTTAAATATTGAAGTCACATAAGCCTTAGAAATAATCACCTCAGCTCATCTGGTATTGACTCACCCCCATACTGAACTCCAAGGCAATGAGAGACAGTGATGAAGCCCCTGAGCAGCATCAGCAAACTCCTACCATCATTTACAAACCCAGGGCAGGCCATGTCCTCAGCTGTGTTAGGCAGCATAGGTGTCTACGATTCAATCAGGAAACTGAACTGCTTCTAGGAACCTCTCTAATTTAAAGTTTTCCTTAAACTCTGCATTTTAAAAAATCCCAAAACACAACAACAACAAAAACCAACAAAAAAATACCAACCCACACCAAACAAACAAAAACACCACAAACAAACACTTTATCAAAAGCAACTTTCTGAAAGGGATGCTATAATATTCTCAGTTTACAAGCCACTCACCTTTCTGATACAGTCATGCAGCTAATTAAAGTGAAAACACTCAACCACTTATCTTTTTTGCAAAGAACTGTTATTTTACCTTTTCTGAGGCAGCCTTCCTCTGACCAAAGGAAAACATACTTTCACATTTCATATTAGAAAAACAAAACAAATCCATCCGCAGTACTTTTCCCTTCAAGCTTTCAAGAAAGTCCACGGAACAGCAAATAAAAAATTATTAATAAATTATTGAACTATCACAGTTTTTAAAAAGTCAGGATACCCTACACCATCAGTAAAGACACCCACTCAAACATGCAAATATGTATTTCAAAAAGAGTCACCTGAACACCCCAACTCTATCACACATTGACAATTTCTTTAAAGTGTTACAGAGGAAAAACTTGTCTGCATTGCCTAAATATCAACTACACACTGTCAAATCACACACACAGAACTATGATAGAAGTAGTTGTAGGTCAAATAATAGCAATGACTCAGTAAAGATAGCCTGCCTGGTCTTTATTCTCAGGGGAGGGAGGGTTTACTGGTCAAGTACTTTATGACTCACAGTACAGTATATTAGAAATTTTCTATGTATTCTTTAGAATTGAGAGACTGCCCTTGTAGCTCAGTAGGTAGCTCTCCTGTTTCTGGCCTACGAGGTCATAGCTTTAAGTCCCTGCTGAGGAAACTTAACAAGTTCCATCTATAAATAGAATGGCATTAGATGCTGCTACTCTAGCAAGGGTGGTGGCCTTTAGGCAGGAAATTTTACGTTTTCATCTGTTCTGATATGAAAAAGAAACTGGACATAAAGAGGCATAGGATATTATGCTGAAGATGAGTAACAAAGTTGGTTCCAAAATCTACTGTCACTTCAATTAGCACGATACTAACAAATCTAGCATTATCAAACTATGATAAAGGCTAGACGAGAATGCAAGAACAGTAATTTTCCTTCTCAATGAGAATACTTAAATGAAATTACAGACTTTACAATATTTGAGACTGAAACCTCTTAGGTACTATACAGTCAAAATTCAATTTGCAACATCAAGAGGCAACCTCAACATAAAACAAATTTCGGACTGTGATTAATAACAATGTTTGAACATTCATAGTTCTCTCTATCTGAAGAAGTAATGTATATCCTTGAGAGACATTTATTTAATTATTATGAATTAATATGATACATATAAATTTTTGCTCCTAATATTTGGGGAGGCTTATTCCGCTCTCAGAAGAACTACTTGTGAGAAATCTGAGAATGAAATCTATTTAAACCTTTACCTGAGTTTATTTGTGCTTTAAACTGTAACTACTTGGCCTTAGAGGAACATGGATTAAAGCTCAGGTATCAGTTTCACTTAAGTCTGGCCATGTAATTTACTGTTCAATAAAGACAAAGGCTAACTCACTACAGTGATGACAGTTTTCCAGCACCTGTTCCACAGTCTGCACCCACATGCCCAGGAAAACAAATTCACTCCTCTGCTGGAGAAAAAGCTGCAAACAGCATACTGCCAACAGCTTTGATGTACAAACCCACAAATTTTGTTCATGTACACACACCAAAAGAAAAGCACACCAGCAATGAAACAGGAGATGAGGGTGATTCTACAATGTGATTTCCTGCACCCCAAACACACTAATATTATGTTCAAGGAAAAAGTCTTGCAAAGTTTTTCTGCAACTGTTCAATGCAGGAGGTTATTGCCCTTCCTGTAATTATCTTCTTGCCTAAGTGAAAAATCTGATTAGTTAAAGGTTTTCCACAGCTGGCCAAATGAAGCTAGTTGATCCTGCACTGGCAGGGATCTATTGAACAGGATGCTGGTGTACAAAATGCCTCCCCTCCCTCTTGCAGGTGTAGGTTTCAAAGTAGTAGTAATTGAAACTTCAGGAGAGAAGATTCACAAGAACCCCATCCTTGTTCTTTAATTCCACTATCAACATTTTGGACAATAATCTACTAGTATCCAAGGCACACACCAGGTTCTTTTCTGCTCTTCAGATGCTTCCACAAACAACTGCTTTTAAGCATCAGCCTTCATCCTATGTCTCTTTCCATATTCTTGTATTGAACAGTAGGCACATAAAGACAACAGCCACTGTGCTGCCTGCTCTGGCTCATAATCTACTTCAATTTCATTTACATCCACTGCCTCTACTGCTGGGTGCCGCACAAATACTCAAATCCTATGTGGTTATTTCTCAAGAAGCTCCTTTGAGCACAAGTCTGTACAAACGTTTCTTCTCTCTACCAACAAAATTTCTGAGCAAAAAGTCTGCTGTGCTTCCATCCTTGGATCCAGAGAAAAAAATCCAACAGCATTAGACAGCACTAGCTCTCCAAGATGGCTTAAAGCTAGTACACAACACTAATGACAATTCCATGTGTTTCCCTGTAAGAAATCTTGTGTCAAGGCAGTATCACTTGGGAATAAGTCTTCCATGACTCATTGTCTCATCAAGTCCCTTTTTTATCAGGTATTTTGTGGGATCTTTTTGCCTCAAACTGAATACTATGTCCAAATGAAGGGAAAAAAAAAGTTTATTCAAACATGCTTCCTTCTACTTCAAAGGTGAGGGAAGACTTGTATGCATACAGAATTGCTCTCTAGAACTCAGAGCATAACTACACCTGCTTTGAGAAGGGACTGTCTCCAGTCTTGCTCATTACCAAAGAATGTGGTACAGTACCAAGAGGGTTGCAACGGTCTGATGGGATGCAGCCATGGATCATTCACTACATGTGCATTCTGTTTCTGCCTGCAGGTACAAAACTGCTGCTATAGGGAGGACATCTACATGAATAAAAGCTCCAAAGTAAAACACAGCTAAGCAACCTCTGAAAAATCCTCTTCTCCTGCAACAAAAGCTTTTTTTTTAATGAGGAAAAACTAAAGGTAAACAATTTGTATGCAATATTGATAGCCTCCCTTCCCTTTCAAGGCAGGGGGCTTAGTATCAGAATGTGGAGAGGTAAAATTCAAAGACCGGAAATACATGGTCTAAGACAATTACTCCTAGTTTCTTTTTTCTGTGACCTAATATTCTGAAATTGCAACATGCAATGCAAAAAAAGCCTTGCAAATATAAATTATTTCACTTTTGGTGATGATTTTGCTAAAAGGAGAATGCCATTTTCATAACTCTGATCAGAAAAATCTCCTATGCAAAGCCTTTTCTCAAAATCAAAACACTGCAAAATATTTCACCAAAAAAACCCGCAAACAAACAAAACAACAAACAAAAAACCCACAAGCATTAGATTAATACACAGACACAACTGCCAGTTTAATTTGAAAGCTTTCACAATTTCTGGATTTAATATGGAGAAGTTAACCGAAAGACAACTGAAAGTTTAGGTGAACTATGAGCCACTGCAAATATTTTATTAATCTTTAATTCAGTTGCTCTAACAATAAATAAGAACAGAAAATTTCAGTAGGAACTATCATCTACTCAATAGTATACATCAATACATCTTGATTGTGTAAAGCTAACAAGTTTAATATGTGCAGACTATTTTCAAACTTTGGTAGCTTAGCAGTGAAAGGTCTGTATTTGTAAACAGGCAACCCTTTTTTATCAGGTGTCAATTAGACTTCGTAAT
This sequence comes from Picathartes gymnocephalus, assembly GCA_013390045.1. Taxonomy (NCBI): domain Eukaryota; kingdom Metazoa; phylum Chordata; class Aves; order Passeriformes; family Picathartidae; genus Picathartes; species Picathartes gymnocephalus. Next base: position 9,275 of record WEKY01046996.1, read on the forward strand.
ATAAAAGAAAACCAAAGGATCCTCAAAAAATTGAACCAAAATATGTCAAAGACAATAAAACTTTTTTTAAGACATATGTTTACATCATTTCAAGGTGAATTTTGACACATTATAAACATGAAAAAACTGCTTCAGATACCAGAAGTGACAGAGCCAAGCTGCAGCTGCATAAACTGAGCCACTGTGATTCCCAAAGCACAGAACACACATGCTGAAAGGATGAGATATAACTCATACTTTGTTCACTAAAATGCTAGTGCAGTGGAGTGTGGCTAAGTGATAGCCTTACATGCCTCCTCTCAGTAGCAGTCAGATTTCAGAAGCAGCAATCAGCAGGTATGATTTCTTCATAGAGAACATGGGGGGAAAATGCATCATGCCTTAAGTATACAAAAGCTACAGATGATTAGCATCTTTATCTAGAAAATACGCACATTTTTATAGAAAGTAAAAAAACTAAGTGGAAAAAGAGGATGTATGTTATTCAGTTAAATAACTTTATAACTTCGATTTTTGCAGGCAAATCAAAACACTGGCAGTATCACTGCGAGTTACCGTTAGCCCTCATGATGGTAAAAAAAAGTCAACTTAATTTTAAATGCTAAGCAAATATCAACAAAAATATTGTCAAACTCAGTTTTGATTACTGCTTTTTTCAAGTAAGAATAAACTACGCTCATCTGACATGATTCATAGCTACCAAAGTTTTAAGTAATGACAAATAGCCTTAGAAGTTACCTAAAATCCTGAAGGAGGCAGAATCAGGGGGTGAACTAAACATTTCCAGTTTTAACAAACATTAAACTGGAATAAAAGCAATTAAAGCTTTCTAGGAACCCATTTGCATTGGTCACACCAGTCACTTCTGTAAGACCATAGGGGATGTTTACCTAGCTTCATAGTTCTTTCACTCTTATCACAAAGAACAAGATTTCACGGATTATCAGTTACCAAACTCCCCATCCTGCTGCTAAAAGGCAGCTGGAGCTCCTCTGCTGTGAAGTCAGAGCACTTCCAGAGGAGCAAAGCAGGAGCTTCTCAGCCTGAGTCACTGCAGGCAGCTCACACGAGCCTCTGCAGGACTGGCACACCAGGGGATGGCACAGGTGAGCTCTCAAGTTAGTCCACACAACCCAGTCCTGCCTGCCCTACTTCAAGCATTGGGCACCCAACCCTAATGTTTTTTATTAAATGAAAAGGAGCATTTGATAGCAAAGTAGTTTTACAGACAAGCTTCCCCCCAATTTCTGAACGTTTGAAGAGAAAGACTGGATTTCGTTAAAGAAACTAAAAATAAGAAAAATGTGGAACATATTTTCTAGAAAACTAGGACTGCAGAATATCAGTAGGAAGAGAAATTAAAAAACACAAAGAGCTCTGGCTGTTTAACATCTAGTATGTTCAAAAACTTGACAGAGCTAGGGCAGGGACTAAATACTGGGATCTACCATTTTCCTCACTGAAGCATTGTTTAAGCATAATTTGTAAATTTACACTTGTAACAAAGTTGCCATTTATAGTTCAACATACAAAGAAAGTAATTTTCTACAAGTGCTTGTAACCGATCTGCTGGAAAAGCTGAAAGGTGGTTAAAGCCATGAAACTGGCAAAGAGACACTATCATAACCTTCAAACAGCCTGCCTTCTGTCACCACAAAAAACATTGCTGCCTTAGTCGTAACTGCAGGACACCTGAAACATGGAGAACAGAACTGTCAGAAATGTTTCAAATTAAACCGTGAAACTTGGAAGATGAACAAACCTCTAAGTACCTTAAAGCACGTGTCAGGTTACTATGGGACTGCAAACACCACTAGCCAGGACAGACAACCATTTCAAAATTAAATCCCCATTCACTCCGCCAGTAAGTAAACAACTACATCTGCCTGAGGTTTTCATAACTGGATGTGGCCAAATATAAATTATATCCCTACTCCCTAAGAAACTGGGATAACATCTGAAATTTTTCTTCTTAAGTGTATGGAGACCAACTCATTTAGTATACATAGCCACAAATAATTTTCAGTTTATGCACTTTTACAGAAAAGGAGTGTACAGAAAGTATTAAAATCCAGGAATAGATTATTCTGCAGAGGAAAACTTAACTGCCTTGTTTGCTGAGCTAAGAGAATCTACTTCACTCTGTCACTAGTCATGTATAAAAATACAGTGGTGCTCAACACAAACTTACCTCTCCTTTTACTTGTCCTATTACCCTACCATGTGTGGTTGGCCTGTTTCTTTGCATGTATTAAAATATACCTTAGACATACAACAAATGTTTTTATAGATTTAATGAAAACCATGTATCTCAGGAAAAGTAACAGTCTAACAAGGATATGGAAATTTGAAGGCTGAAAATCCACAGCCATTTCATGATGGGGGTACTGTCTCTTTTCAAATGAAGTAAAGAAGGTAGAGAATTAGCCAGGTGGAAACAGATCACATTTCTCCTCAGTTTTATGCCATATAAGAGCTCACCTGCGTGCCTTGTGGTGGATCAACTGATAGGCAACAGCCTTCTCCAGAAAACATCTCCAAACACAAAGAAGTGACAACAGCATATTCTGTTATTGCAGCTAAAAAAAATACAAATAAACCTTCTGTCCTAAAGAAAATGCAGTTTAACGCATCCTCAATAAATAAAGAAAACAGGATCAAAACCTTTAGCCTAGAACTATAAAATACCTTTGGTGAGCTACCCAAAGTTTGTCACATCATACTTAACTCCATTCCTATCAAGGCACTTTCTTACCTATTGTTACCTTAATTAATACAATTTGGTTCATTCTCAAACTGCTTTCTGCAAAATTACAAACTGAACCAAGCTAAGCAAAGCCTAACAAGCCTTTCTTCAATATACTCAGGCATACAGAGCTTGAAGTGTACAGCAAAAATCCACAGTGACCTGCTTCTGACTTTCTGCCTGGCATCCATTAAAAAAAAAAAGGACCAATCCAGTGAAAGACTCTGCATCCCATGCTGCCCATTACCACAGGCAGTAGTAGTGCATATCACAACAGTATACAGACAGGGAGCAACACTTTCAGTGCTCAAAGGTGAAAATGTGTTCCTGATCAAATCAAAATGAAAACAAACACTAAATTTTTCATGCTTTGAAAATGCACAATCCCCAGATCTCTTCCTGTTACAGCTCTTCTTACCAGCATTTTATCATTCTTCTCTTCATCTTCAGCAACACCTCCTTTCCAGCTTGCTGGCATACAAGTCTCCCCCTCCAGTCCTCTGCCAGTTGCCCTTGAACATGAGCAGCCTGCATGGGTGGTTTTTAAGCCACTTTCTACTGTGACTGCAGAGATTCAGTGTTCAGTGCCTACCCACCAGGCTTAAAACTGACAGCTGCTTTCAGTGCATTGATTCCCAAAGTTACACAGTTCATCAGAAACTTGAACCAAACCCCGGTAAAAGCCAACAAAGCAACTTCATCCTCTCAGGATCTGGAAAGTTTAAGGATTTACAACAACAGCAGATTTCTACTTCCATTTCTGTCTTTTATTAACACATTCCATTCCTTTTTCATGAAATGAAACAAACTGCCATGCACTGCTGGCAAAAGAAAATGACACATCGTTACTGCAGATTTCCAAAGGCCCAGTTTAAGTCTTCAGTACAAGGCTAATGAAGAAAGGTGTACCTGTTAGATAGCAGAGGATGAGGACTGTCTTGGCTGGAAAAACCCAAGACCTGATGGTTTTGAATTGAACGGTAAAAGTTAAATTGTAATGGGTATTTGCTTCACAGTTATTAATTACAGTACAACAATGCTGTCCTTAAGCTAGAGAAACCAGATAAGGAAGTTTACATACGCATTAGATGAAAGATCCCATCACAGGCATTAATGTGAGACAAGAAGGAATTTCCTAAGCCTTGTCCAGTGTGGGCTCCTTTCACAAGGCCAGCAATATCCACCACATTCAGAAATGCTGAAATTTTGCTGAAATATAAAAGTTAGAATTTTCATTACTAAAGCATATTAGCCAAAATTTTTAGCACAGAAGTAAATTCAGAACATGAAAATCCAACACTTCTTTTTTCTGGAACAAGCTAAACATCACAGTATGGAATGCGTAACACAAAATTCCCCCCATCCCATGTAAAACATCCATTCTCTAAGTTATCCGTAAAATATTTATGTAAAATTAAGTAAACTAGTTTTGAAGTGTGGAACCATACAGACAACTATACAATAATCAAGCAGGTCTGGAAGACTGAGGCATAAATATGTCATCAGTAATGCACAGTATTCACAGGACCAAAGTGATAAGACACAAAAGTCCATTCCACTCTGCTACAGTACACCTCTAGGGTTACCATTTAGTTCAGTAAGTTATGCAACTTTCTCAGAAGAGCACTTTTTTTTCACACAGTGCTGATTAAAATTAGCAGTGATCAGGGTTATGCAAACAATTCAGAAAAAAAGCAGATAAGTTAAGATGGTATTATAGTGTAAACAGCTGTGATGTTTTCCAATACAGTGAACAGCAAAGGGTTAAGCAGACATATTCACATGACATTTTATACAGCAACAACAGAATAGTCATTAATTCAAGTTAGCTGACAACAACCAGAAAAAAATCTTTTAAAGTTATGGGAAATTTATGAACTGCAAATCTTCTATCCACCACAAATTCTCAACTTGTTTTAAAATGAACTTAATGACCATTAAACTTATCATGTATAGTCTAAACCAAATTACTTCTCAAAATTCAGCTGAGTCAGGGAAAAAACCCAAGAAATCGCTAAAACTTTGTGATAAAGTGTTGACTAAAAGCACCTTCAATATGGTCTATGCAAATGGCATCATCATCATCACGAACAGTGGCAGAGACAGAACCACACTGAAATGTTGCAAATCCCTCTCTTGCAAAGGACCAGAAACTGCATACCAGAGTCTCAAGATCTCCAGCTTGATGGCTCCAAAACAAATAACTGGAACAGTAGTTCATTCCCATCAAACACTTCATCCCCATTATATTCCATTAGCACTATGGTAGGACTAATGCAACAGCTCACTGTTTTACCGGCAGTAAGTACTGTGGCAAACACCCAAAGCCACAGCTTTCACACCCCCAAGGAGAGGCGTGTGACCACACCTTGAAGTCAGCATGAGCAGATAGAGCTGATTTGGAAAATGGAGTGTTCTGTTCTATGGTGAGTGTTCTGCAACACAAGATTCAAATCCAAAGATACAAATTCTGTGGTCTACCTCAAGGTGCCTTTTCCGAAGACCTACCTTTGCAGTGCTGCTCACAGAAACAACCAAAAAGGTGGGAATGAGGGCTAGGGATGACCTAGCCAGTAACCTCCTAGGCAGTATTATGCTTCTGAAATCTTTAGGGTCCACAGCCTAAACTGAGTTTTATCTTTATTAGTGTGACAACTTGCTGATAAATACGTTTTTTAAATACTGAAATATTTGACAACGTGACTGCTGTCAAATCTGTAACAGCAGTAAACTGCACCAGCAGGAAAATCACCCTTCTCTTCTTATCCCAGTGCCTGATAGGGCAGCTATAGCCCCGACAGAAAAAAAAAGTAGTTACAGAAATCTGTGGATCATTGTCTCTGCTCTGAGCAACTGACTTAAGGTAGAACAAAACACAGTTTCAACTTTTTTTTCTTTGGTGCTACCCCACTTCCATTTGACTGCAAATAACACGTATCAGCAGATGTGCTTCCGCACTTCAAATTAACTCTCTAATTTGGGGAGAGATGATTCACTAGAGTCTGAGTATGGAACATCAATTATTTCTGGAGTATGGAACATCAATTATTTCTGTGACCTAAAGGTTTTGTTTTCCATCTTGCTCTAATACTTCCAAAGAAAAATTATTTCCTTCAAGTAACATAATTTCACAATACAAGATCTGGACAAAATGTTTTTGCTTACCAAGGTGAAGTTCAAAGTGTCACTAAACCTGTCAGGTATAATAAATTAGGAACTTACTGAAATGTTTCATGTAATTAATATCTTCATGATATACTCAGAAAAAAGCAATTATTTAACATGACAGAGCATGTTATTTAAATTCAGGTACACAATTGTGACTTTAAACTTCACTAGGCCAGGCCCATGAAAAGAAGGGCCCATCCCTGGGAAGGCAGATATTGTGTGCTGCAAGTTAATGCTGTGGAATGCAGTCAAAAGAACATGAATGTAAGTATACTCTGAAGTAAACCAATTTTGCAAATTTGACATTTTTGTCCCACTATAGTTTTTAACTACCAGTATGCAAACTCAGAACAAATCCTTATTTAAGACACTACCAAGAGTAACTTACATTCTGAAGACAGAAGCCAGTAATTATTAATGCATTAACCCAGTAACTCCTTTTGCCTGACACAAACAGAACTAATATACTTCAGAAGACTCTGTGGGCAACTTCCCAGTTCTTGCTTTTTGACACGTAACTAACTACTCATTCAAAAGCAAGACAGAAAAATGCCACTCTTTAAAGCACTTCTCCATTGTCATTTTAAAATGTGTTTTAAGGAAAACAAAGGTGGTGCAAGAAATGTTCTATGCTCCCCTCTCACCCTTCTAGTAGGATTAACTTCCTGGCCAGCCATCAGAACAATTCACACTTTCACTAAAAAAATGCCACACTAGGGCAAGACAGATACCTTAATATGCAGATAGCCACTCTATCACCAGAATCAACCTCATTTGCTACACAATGGAAAGAAAACCCCAGCACATTTCTTTCACACTTGAGTAATATAAGCAAAAGACCTTTGAAATATGTGGGTCTCCAGAGCACTTTCTCACCCTCACTTCGGGTACCTCAAAGCTCACATTCCAAGCAAATTAAAACTATCCCCACTGGCAGACACCTTCCCGGGCCTAAATCTCTGTTTCATCGTAGAAAGATGAATACAGAGAAAGCAGAAAAAGGCACAAGCTAGTCACACTTGCCTGTACTCTGAAGGACAAAGAGTAAACATTATGAAACTAAATAAACAGAGAACACTGCACAGAATGGGGGGAAAGTACTGTACATCTTGAATATGGTTTATTGAAGACTTAACTGCATTTTGGTTTTTTTTTTTTCCTCCTCCTCTAAACAAATTAATTTCCATTTCTTAAGATTCGTTAGTCAGCATTAGCATAATGTCACTGAGCCTCAAATGATCATCAGGGACAGGTGGCACCAACTGATCATTTGTACAAATCAGTGCAACACCAACCTACCATAAAGCATGTCACAAGGATTTATAATGTGAAACAGAACACGTAATCCAGAAGTATCGCTGTATTTTAACCACAGGTATAATCCCTGAGCAGGGATTTTTTACCTCACTTTGAAAAACAGCAGCATTGAGTTTGTGTTAGTGTACCACCTTCACTGTATGAGCAACAATGCAGTAAAGACCACAAGACACACCGGGCCAGACAGTTTTGCAATGCAGTGGTTAGGGCACTTTCCGGAATAAGAGGTTTATGCATCCATAGGGTTACATATTTTGCAGAAAGAGAAATTCTTTTTCCTTCCTGAAAATTCATACAGCTTAAGTAACAGTCATCTGTTAGCATTCACAAATGACCTGAAGTAAAAGTAGCAACACAGAAAGAGAATGTGTATATTGTGACAATTTCTTTGAGAGCCATTCAACTCTCAATCTGTCCTCACTGCTATTTTTGGCTCATTTCCAAACAGAACAGTTTGGAACTCCCTCTTCCAGGAGACTGTACTCCTTATTACAGCTCCTGCAATCAATCTTGCAAGCAGTTTTGACCAATGTAAGCAAAATCCCTCACTGGGCAGTTAAAAGAATCTGTCTCCAAAGAACTAGGTACTGCAGATGAACTCAGGTAATTTCTATGCAAGAATGATTTCATTAATAGCATTTTATCCATGGTACTGACAAACAAGACTTAAGCCTAACGGCAAACGAACCAGAAGTGAAAAATCTTCTAATTAAATTGCACTTATATGAATTACAACAAGGTAAGAGACTCAGTGTGGACTACAATACATACTCCATGTCCTGTACATATCAAACACCTGCATTCTCAAACAATTCAGTAAGTTATTACACCAACAAAATACAACTAATAAAATTTTGCCTTCTCCTGCCAGGCAGCAAAGATGGCTCAAAGTCATTATCATTTAAGGTTTTTCATTCACTGCAGGCAAATATGCAGTGCTAGAACACATATCACAGCCCAGCTGCTTTACACAGGCTCAGAAAAAACTGAAGAGTAGGCAAACACAGTAACACCTAAGAAAAAAGAACATTAACAACAGTATATAGTTACCAAATTTCAGTCATCTTCAGTAAAAAAACCCCAGGATTCTTTTACAGATGCTTATATGTTAGAGTTCCATCCTGCTAAGTTATTCATCTCTCACTCTGAAACAACTGGTAATTTTCATTTACGTAACACTCTTCTTAAACATCAATTAAGTCCCACATGATGTCCCTCAGAAAGTCCCACTGCTGATCTGGTTTCTACAAAATGCTTTCCAGCAACTGATTACATAATTTCGACTTTAAACCTTTATCACATATCTGAGTATGCTATCCTACAATGAGTTCCAGGGAACTTTCATTTAATATTGCAGAGGACTTTCATGATCAAGAGAGCAATGGGATTTACTCAGATTTAGTTCAGTAACCAACACTTGAGCACTAAAGATCTAAATGAATGAATTTTATCAATCTGCAATGCAACAAAATAAATCAAAGCAATCTGCTGACAAAAAGTGTTGCAGGAGACTGTTGTTAGTTTCAGTTTGAATTTGTTTATGTAATGGTTGATTCTAAAATGTTCCCCTTGGTTTTTGTATGAAATGGTTCTTCCCGGTTTGATTGACTGTTAATCCCTCCCCTTTCTAGCTTACCCTTGTCTCTCTCTCCCTTGTCAATCCCCTTAAGCCTTACCCTCTATTCTAGAAGATTCTGTGCTCCCAGATTGTCGATTTGTTCATCAATAGAGATCCCACCTCCCTAGAACCTGTACTGGATCTAGGACTGATCAATCTTATTGTAAATCCCTCCCTGTAAGTGCCCTATTGGTCAGTTATGTAAACTCCACCCACTCCCTGAACCCCTTATCAGTCCGTGCTCCCTTAGTTCTGTGTCTCTTTTGACCCAGTCTTCCCATCAGCAATAAAGTTCTGCTGGTATGTGGATCGGGTCGGAGTCCCCCTCTTTCTTTTTTGTTTGCCTGAGCGCAATCTTACTAACTTGCCCGCATGTGGCTCCTGCTTGCCTGCCATAAGCCCACTGGGATCTCAGCAAGAGACTTCCTCGTCGGCGTGGTGTCTTGTGCTGCCGGGCTCACAGGGCATTTGCGTCAAAAAAGGACAGAGATCTTGAGGTGTAACAGACAGTGCTAGAGCTGAAATGGGGTAGTTGCAATTTATATATTATCCTCTGAGATAACCAAAATTGCTTTAAAATTTAAGTTTGAAAAGGACATCCAAGATAGATTAGAAATAGTCCAGGTGGACTATAAATGTTTGTGGTTGCAATAAACTTTGTGAATGCATGTGTGCAAGGCAACTCACAGATGCAAACAAGGAATGAAACAAATACAACTTTTTAAGTAGTTTGATTCATCCTTTCTGTCCTGATTCACTCCTGTTTACAATCTCATTTGATTTCAAGCAAGGGAAGAAGCAGAAACAAAGACTTGAAAATCACCATTTTTATCAGTATTTTCAGACAGGTTGAGTCCTATCAGCCAATGGGTGTAACCACTTACAGTTAGGCCGCAGGTTAATTACCTTAGGTTTACAGTGCTTCTTCCTGAGTACTTTTTTTAGTTAGTCATGTAGCTTTGAAAAGAAAAAAATGCAAATAATTGCCGTGAGATTACTGGGGCACAAAATAAATCAAATAAAGAGGAACTTGCAGTTTCCTCTACCACCTCAGCGAAAATCATTTTGAGGCTGGACTCCACTGTCACCTGAGGCACATCTCCTGGTCAGGCACAGCACACTACAGCTGTGGCAATAGGCTGGAGGATGTATTGGCTAAGAGTGGTGGGTACACGCACCCAGAGGCTTTCAAGCTATTTGTGAGTTAGGACGCAAATCATTGTTCAAATTACATGAGTTTGACATACTTACTCTAAAAAATATTTCTAAGTTTAAGGTGATTAAGCAGTATTTTAATTAAATTTAGAACAAAAAACAGGCATGGAAATAGCTTCATTAAAGCTTTTATTAAGTTACTAAAATTTCTTCAGATGCACTATACACACAGTTTTTTTTTTTTGTGTGAAATACTCATCACTCCTAAACAAACGACCTCACATAAAATATTAATTGCAGTTAACAGAGCAACTCTCTTTGGCTTCTATGTCATCATTTTCACGTCAGGAGCTTCTTGTTGAGATGAAAAACATCTCTTTTCCATTACAAAACTAGAAGACCTCATCCTCTGCTACCTGCTTCAGATTCACAGATAGGTGGCAGGAAATACACCTTTCTGTTTCAGTTCCTGCTGAACTGAAGTGGATCAGTCTACAGAAAATACTCTCTTTCTAATTACTAACTGGAACTAATTATTAGTCCGTAAAACCTTGCCTAAAAGTACCTGTACTGAGGGAACTGGGTAGCAGGACAACATTGGCACAGTGTAACAAATGAGCTTTCACTGAAAATTGTACGACATTTATAACAAACAAATAAGTAGTTTAAATACATACATTAAGTTAGTAACATAATATATACAAATACCTTAAAGTAACAAGCACTCAGAATTGTGTTTAATATATCGGGATTTCTTTTTTTTTTTTTTTAGTATCCACTGTTTCATTCACACCAAAAAGCAAGCAGTAGTAACATTAAAGCTCAAAGAAATCATCTACATCATTTGGCAACATAGTTTTTACTGAAAGTTATTAGAGCCCACCTTCTGTGTACAGTCTATATCATTCAATTTATTTATTGTCAACAGTCACATACATCCCACTGCTGCAGAAAGAAAAAAAGCACAGGTTACAAGTTCTAAGAGTGTACCTTAATCTATTAAGTACAGATTTACCTGTAGATAATAGTCTCTACATTGTTGTCTATGTGATTTCATTCACACTTACATTTTCAATTAATATCTGTCAACTTTCAGCATGGGCTAACAAGTAACAGCACACCAGTCCCAATCAAGCTGAGGCTCTCCTCTCTTGGAGTGAGGAATGGATCTTCAAGCAACACACAGTGCCTCAAGATCCCAACTTTTCCTCCAATGGCAGAACAGCCACTAACTCATGCCAGCAATGCCCCTGGCAATAGAGTCAGTCTCACTGCAGCAGAGCAGTCCCAGCTCGGTGGGACAGACAGCAACTGCCCGTCCAGCCCTGTCCCTCTCCTCTCCCCTGGTTCACAGCAGGCACCAAGGCACGATCTCTGTCCTGTCATACATCAGGACAAAGTCACCCCTTTCTTCTTTTCCCCATCTCCCAACAATGACTGCAGTTATCTGAAAACTAAGTGTAACATATGGGAAATAAAAAACCAAATGCCTTAGTTTTTGAAAGACAAAATCTTGAGGCTAGACAAGAGTCCAATTTAAAGAGAATTCACTGTTTATAAAACATTCTGCGTGTACAGATGGATTACGTCTACTAATCCAAACAAGTAGAAAATTACCATAGAAAGTACTACATAAAGATGAAGAACAAAATCAAGACTATATAGACAAATTAAGACATTTAAATTACAATTCAGTAGCATATCTTTGTGACTACAGCCTTCTTTTCCTGAGTTAGTCTCAGGCAGACAGGCACAAACAGCCCAGTAAGTTACTTCAGTCTAGTGTCCTACTGGACTATCACTAATTATCTCTGCTTTATTACTGTTACATGGACAGTAATATGGAAATGGAAAAATCACATAAGCAGCACAGGTGAACTATCCACTAATGCCCACATCCATTAACTTTAAGCAACAAACGTCTGTAGAAAGTCAAAAGACCATTCAAATAAAAGCTGATTATCCAGCTTATTATCAAACTCAGTATATTTACTGAATATAGATTCAGAAAATACACTATTTTCATTAATATTTTAAAGTGATAAGGGGGAAGGGAGGAAGGAGAATTTGCTAGTCAGAGAACATACATACTGATACTTATAATTTTAGCACTCCTTGTAAAGATAGATGGCAGGGTGAGGGGAGAGGTAATAATCTCTTTGTCACTTCAACTATTAATTTGGGAGCAGCTGTTCATAGCTAAGTGAGACTGACATGGCCGAAGCAGCACTAATAGTACAAGTTAGAAGAAAACTGTCAACAAAATTTAAAAGCCACACCATTGTCTCTGCACAGTCAACAGCCTGAAAGCTCTGCCTCTAACTCAGCGGTTTTGTTTTTAAGAACAACGCAGTAACCATCATGCTTAACACTGACTTGAGCAGGAAAAACAAGATTAACATGTTATAACAATCCACCTAAACAAACAGCTTCGTATTAATGCAGTATTTAAAAACTGCACAATAGTTACAGATGGAAACAGCTTGCTTAGACCTGAAAATTAAGTCAGAAAATGGATTTTTGATTAGCAACTAATCAATCTTTTTTAACTGTGGGTGAGATCTGGATCTAAAACTGAGGCTCGAGAGTTGAAAAAAAGCACACACATGCATGCTAGTTTGCCCTATTATTTATGTACACTCACTTGATTCAAGATACCTCTGCAAGTAACTGCAAACTAAAATTAATGAGTCACAAGTCCCTATTTAAGTTTGTTTTCTGAAAGCACCTTAAATTTTGCTGTTCAAGCAAAAAAAGAAGTTCCCACATTGAACATACAGAGCAGATTATAGACACAGACAATTAAAAAAAAAAAGTGACAAAATTAACACACTCCTAATGAAAGAATTAGAAGAGATATAGTGTAGGAATATCCCTGAATATATCACAGAACAAGTAGCAGAGACTATTAAAAGGAGAGCAAATCTGGGACAAAAAAGACTGCCCACAAAACTTATTGCCAAATAACTGAGGATGCAGGGATAGTGACAGATACTTGTTCAGCATCTGTAGTACATACAATATTCTGAATGATACGTAGTATAGGGTGGAAATCTTACCAATGAGCAACCTTATGACATGTTAGGCATGTCCATTACTGCTCATTTTCCAAATCTCTTTAGAAAATCCTCAGAAGTCACCTGGAAGCAACCACCTTCAAAGGCAGGAACACCAAGCACCAAATGGTGCTGAGCAATGACTGACAGCTCCTACATTTATCATTCTCACACAATAAAAGTTATATCAAGGGCATGGGAAAGGTATAATCCAGGTAAACATATAACTTCACATTGTAAAACAGATGTCAGTTACAAACTTCTAGATATTACAGTTGCGTTAAACTTTTATGAAAAGTTTTGGTTCAGTAATACTACTTCAGCTGCATAACTGAAGAAAAATGTTAAGAATTTGAGTTACCTCGGAGGTTTGTGATACTGGCATAGGAAGTCAAATCTGTCATCTGGCACAGGTACTCGACTCTCGTTTGGATCAATAGTACAGAAAGGAAAATTTTCTGCTGCTGCTTGACTCTTTGTTAACACATTGAAAAATGTTGATTTCCTGTAAAGAAAATACAGACATTCTTAAAGCCGTTCAATTTAGAAGCATTTAAAAGTACTGGATAAAACCACATCTTACTCTAACCCAAAGCAATGCCAAGTTTTCCATTTACTTCAACAGCAGAGGCCATTCCCCTGATTCTAGCAGGAGACACATGCATCTGGAATGCCCCACTGAAATTCAGTGATGTTTACTACTCTTCCCTATCTTTTAAAATTCCCCTAAGTATATTGCACACACAGGTTAGCAAAAAAAAAAATTAAGTCAAAAGCAATGGCCATTTCTCATTTTCCTCAAGTACAGTGAGACACTGGCAAGGATGCTTGAAACTTTTTTTTTAACTAGTTTTGCCATGACTCACCCTTTCCACAAGTGTATTGTTCCTTCAGATTTATTTACATTGTAACACAATTTCACTATCTAAGCAATAAAAATCAACAATGAAAAGAGAAAAAAAGTGGCACAGAAAGCAAACCACATCAGTTAAGCAATTACAAGTAATCTTTTCTGCATATGAAGAGAAAATTGTACCTTACCAAACTATTTTAATCCTTGTTACTGTGGAAATAAGCCTACAAGTACTCTAT
>WEKY01047024.1:1268-30594 GCA_013390045.1 Picathartes gymnocephalus
AAAAAAAAAAACAAAACCACACACACACACAAAACACTCCTCCCCAACACTTACACAGAAATGGGATCTCTACCTTTAGATAATAATTGCATTTTTAGCTCTATCCCCATGGAGGGACACCACAGCATGGCAGTCTGTGCCTCAGAGAGCTCACAAGTGGGAAGGTGACACTCCAAAAACTGTGTCCCAACACTGCTTTTGCAAAGAATTGATCACAGAGTGTTTACAGCATTAATTTTTATGTCCTCTGGTTAGCAGCAGCAGGACATCACTGCTATCATGGCTGTTCCATTTCTCAAAATATTTCACTCTCACTGAGATATATATGCATTGGAAAACAATAGCTTCATTAAGTAAAGCCCATTACTGCTGCAAGCAATCTGCAGTGTGTTCCAACCTTCAGATTTATATGGAAATTAGACTTGGTTTTGAAAAGGCATGTTTCCATAAGCTCCAGTCACTGTCCACTGAACCCAGGCATTTCCCTTAAAAATCAATGCATTTCAATCTGAGATCATATTTTTGGCTTTTGCTTTTCCCCACAATTTTTTTTACAAAAGCAGGGGCTGGTTAGTGGTTACAGAGTGACCTTTTCCCTGAAAACAAATTGAAGCAAATGGAGTATTTTTTGATTTTACATTGAACAGCATTCTACAATGAAAGAAGCTGATCACAGAATGAGTGGAACCAGGGCATGAACTTCAGTGGTTGCTCCCCACCTTGTGTTAGTATTTCTATATGAGATGTCTCCCAATGCTGCTGCAAAAGGATTTCCAATCCAGCTCCAAGTGCAAGCTAAAAGGTACCACAGCAATGCAGTTGTAGATAATATTGATAGACACACACACCAAACCCAGAGCACCTCGACACATTTCAACCAGCTAAAGCAATGGAAGGGAGCCCATCTCCTCTTACTGGCAGTGACAGAAGTTTTCAGACCTAAGTGGAGGATTCAGCTCACTCATTCTCTGATCGTGTGATCATGGACAGTGTCCTAGAAAAATCATTTAGTTTAAAAAAAAAAAATACTGGGCTCAATTGACTTGCAAGCCCTTACAATGCATCTGAGCTGTGCATTGGTAATTGGAGGATGGGCACTTAAGGACTCCAATAAAATGCATTTTAGGAACTAAATTCACCGTAAGATGCACAATTCTTCAATGGTTAGAATGGAGGCCAAGTAAAATCCCACCTTGCTGTCCCCAGGCTGTTCAGACAGCCTTGCCAGGAGCGTTGCATAACTCACAGCTTAATAACCGCACAGAGGAGGGATGAGGTTGATAAAGCCGGGGTGCCTTTGCATGTTTGGTAAAGCCACACTGAAAACAAAAGCTCTGATTTCTGAGGTCTCTCTTGCTGCTTCATTTTAACGAGGGCTGGGGGTGATATTTCATGCTTCAGTAGCTGCACTAATAGAGCTGCTCTGTGCTAGCTGAATGAGATTTTTTCCTGGTTGTGAACACCAATGCCTTGAACAGTTGGGCTAATCTGAATTAACCTATGCAGCATAAATACACTTGAGTCCACAAATACAAGATGACATTAGCATAGATTCCTAGCGAGCTAACACAAATTTAGACACTATAAAAGCCTGGGGGGAGTAGGGAAGAGAGTTAATTCAAAAATTCAAACGGGAAAACCACCAAATCTACATTTATATTGAGAGACAGTTGTAATTTGTGTGCATGAATGCCAGCTAAATCTCTGGTAAAGTTCTCACAGGAACATAAAAACCCAAATCAAGGAAAAAAAATTATCAGCATAAGGATGCCAACCTTCTTCAGGTGTAATTCTAGGTGAGGACTAAAATTTGCCAGAAGGAATTGAACCAAGTTTGCAGCAGGGTCTAAATTGGTTCATGTAGTTGTTCAAGCTTGAACCTGAGGCAGAAACAAGGCCCTGCACTTACTGAAAAGAACAGCAACAATCCATTTATTTGCAGTGAATAAGAAAAACAACAAAATTCTGCTTTTACAATGGCATCAGTAGCAGCCTATTATTGTTTCACGACATATAAAACAAGGCAGATCATGGTGGTGCAATTTCATTCTCAAAAAATCACCATAAAAACACCAACTCTGAGCGAGCTAACAAAAAAGCAGAGTTCTCTGCTTCTTCCTTCAGAGCCTGTCTTACTGAGATTTGTGCCACAGCAGTTGACACTTTACTGCTCCCAAAACTACACCTCTCTGGGAAAAGTGCAGGACTACAAGCACTCCTCTGAGCTATAGTTTTGGAACAAAAGCAAGTCCTCCTTTAAACTGAGACCTTTTCCCTCCTCTTAAGAAGAATTCATTGTTTGCAGCTCTATGATGACCAAAATAAGAGTCGAGGATCTCCAGGGTGCTATCCTACCAAAAATCTGCACAGCGATCTCTTAACCCCTGAAAAGAGCCTTCCTTCCATCCTCCCTTTGAGGAATGAACATTCATTTACTCAGCCCTCAGGTGACCTCTCTCCTTAGAAATGCACTTAAAACAATCCAAACCACCATTTGGATAATTATATGCCTTTAAGTTTAATTGATCTTTGAAAGATATCTCCTCTTGTGCTGAAAAAGGAAATCCAGAGTGCTCACCTTGGTTCAAGGGGAGCATTTGGGCACCCAGCTCTAAATTGTCACTGAAGTTTTCACAGCAGAGGACACAGTAGAAACTGAATGGGTTACTGTCCACAGTCCTGTCATTAATGCACATTTACAACCTCATTAACAGAGTCAAGCACCTTGGGTATTCACAAATACTCATTCAGATGGGTGCCCATATGAGGATGGTCCATATAGGTATTTCAGGCTAGGGATTTCACCTGCAACTGTTTATCGACCTAAAAAGAATACTACTGCTCTATTTTGTTGCAAACCAATTACCCTTCAATTTCCATCTGCACTTCTAAGAAAGATTAGAACTTATGCTTATGGGAAGACTGGGAAGGGGTACGGTTAGAAGGTGGTTATGCATGGATGGAGAGGTACAGTTTTCACACCGATACTTGGTGAGGCTTCCCAGATTTCTGTACAATAACAATTGTGTCCTTTTCTCTAAAATGAAAATTGTCCTCTACTTAAAGAGGTTCTGCACCTAAGCAAAGAGCACTCACCCTAATTTATTTACCTTATTCTGATATACCTTGTTCAAACCACAACTCCTCAAAGCAAATGCTGTAAAGCGTCCTTGCAACACTGAAATTTGAACTGTAATTCAAACTGAAGTCAAGGTGTTATGGCCAAACAAGTGAATGTCTCCTGCCTTGCACAGGTGGAACACCACAGTAAATCTCACTCTTGTTTGTGCCAGAAAGAAGGGAAACTGGAAAGATGGCAAATCTTTGGCTTATTAAAAAGATGTTGAGAAGGGAAGTAATAAAACCCTGTCATGACTTTCAACAATATGGAAGCAAAAATAGTTTTAATAGCTAACAGACAGAGTGTTCAGGAAGACTGCCAGCACAGGTATTTAATCTTTTCTATAACAGTTTTACTTAATTAATGAGTGATCGTGTGAGCCTTACCTCACAAATCAGGGCCATTTATAGAAAAGGAAGAAATAATTAATTAAAAGCAGATAACTTATGATTCCTCCTCTATTGATTCTTCCTGCACCTCGAGACTGAGAACTTCAACAATGCCTGGATCGTGAGGCCATTAATCAGTCTCAGAGTAATTAAGGGATTTCTATTTAATCCATGACCACATATATCCATCAGATTCCACACAGAATTTTCAATCCTGTATTAATTTGATATGGGCTCTTTACAAGCATTTGATTTAATCTGTATGGATCAGGGGGACCCAAAGATAAAATCCCTTATCAGTATTCTTCAGGAGAGTGAAAAGAACTCTTAGCCAAACTAAATTGCTAAGCAACTGAGTCACAATTCCTCTTGAAAACAGGTTGTCTAGAAAGCTTAGGATAACACATTCCCCAGATGAAAACATGTCACCTTTAAGTAAATGAAAAGGAGCCACCTTCCTTCAATAAAACATATTTAAATCATGTTAGAATTTTTCATTATATTTGATATCAAAATACAGAAGGTCTCACTATCAAAAGAACATTCCTTTTCTTTCATGCAAGGTACACTTCACACCAAGAAATTCATTCTTAGGAAGACTGCACACAGAAGTAACTCCTGAAGTGCTTGCCGCCTCAGCAGGCAGGTCTGAGACTGGAGTATTTTGGTTTGAGTTGGCAATGGTGAGGTACACATGTGCTCAAAAACTAATGTGGAAATGAGACATCTAACCCCGGTTTATATTCCAAACAGCCAGTGCTCAAGTGTCACCATTTATCTCCCCAAGCTTCTCATGCAGGCACTTTTTGAGCCTTGATTTGTACAACATCCAGTGTTTTATACTCACAGGTGCAGTGTTCAAGCCTTGATTTATATCTCAGTATCTTATACTCCCTAGTACACTACTCAAGCCTTGATTTATAGCTGGCTTGAGGGAATCAATTCAGATAAAATACTATTTGGCCAAACCTTCACCCTTTTCCATGAGCCAAAACAAAGACCAACCTTTTCTTTATCATCTCAGAGAGCTTTGCCCAAATTTTTGCTCCACTTTTGTGGAAGCCATTTCATTCAGCAAAATCCCAGTTTTTCTCTAGTCTCCTCTCAAGAATCTACATAAAAGAGTTGATTTAGCTCCTTAAAGTTTCAGCAAGTTCACTAGGTTGTTTGCTTTCTTCTTTTCACCAAAAGGAGATCAGCAAATAAGTGGCATCTCTGCAATTCCCAATTTCTTTAGGCTGTCTTAAGAAACATAATTACAGACAATGTCTTCCAACACCAACAGTTACAGGTATCTTATGGTAAGACCATCTGGGTTTGCAAGAAAAGCTCATAGCTTTGCAACGTTATGGTATTCAAATTAAAAAAAAAAATACTTAATGAAAAGCTTAATTATACTTGTCATTAAGCCTTTGAATCAGAAATTTTACACTCGGCCAGAAGTAGAGAACTGGATGAAAACACAGAGGGTTGTGACCCAGATTTATTGCGTTTGTCTCACCTTGAAACCTTAACCATATAACCATTGCACCTAGGAGGAAATAATTTTGATTACCAGGAGAGCATTGGCACAGATAACAAAACCCTCACAGCCCCATGGCCACGTGCACAACCTGTACTGACTTCCAGCACAGTTTCTCACTTCAAAACTCAGCTAGGGCAGGCTGCTAAGGCTGTGCAGGAGGTACCTGAAAATCTAAAATTGTCAAGAATTTTTAGTTTCACCAGACACTACCTTCTACTTACAAAAAATGCTAAAATGAAGCCTCCAAATTCTTATTTTAAATGATGGGATACCAAGGGGAGCTGTGTTAACCAACAAGTCCAATTGTTTCATCAGTTTTTTTTAAAACAGTCTTCTCCAGATAGAGAACCTTTGCTTAAGAGATTCTCACTGCAGTAAGATGAGATAATCCTGAAACCTTGACACTACTTTTGCACTTTTTGTTGCTTTAAGTAAAAAAAAGTAGTTCCATACCCTGAGCACAGCCTCATGTAAAGAAATGAGGACGAAGAAAATAAACTCCTGGAAAAATAAAGAGGGACTTGAGCCTGAAAAGAGGAAGGTCTAGTACCAACTTCTATAAAATACAGCATAAAACAATGCCAGCAATCCTGAAGCAATGGAGAGGCAACAGAATTGCAGGTATACCTCTTTAATCTTTCAGTTTTTCAGGAAAATTTGTCTTATACAACCATTGCATGTCATCTCCTCATTGCTGACTTCTATCCCCATTGGGTAATTTCAGTTTGACAGAAGAGGAAAGATCACCAAGAGATGATGTTCCTGCAAGCCTCCTGTACATAAGTAGCAATAGGGCAGATAGTCCTGCTGAAGGGAAATCTGCAGCCTCAGCCAACCCTTTACTCTGCACCAAATGTCTGTTTCAGGACAAAAAAAACCCAACAACTTTCATTAAGCAGGATAAAATCAGGAGGACAAAGCCACAGGAAAGATTTCACTAGACCTGCTCTTCAGAGAAGTGCTTAAAACAGGTCTTAAATGAACTCCAGGAAATGTGGGAGTGAGGATGAAAGGCGTGGTGTCATGAGAAAGTCAGAGGAATTTTCTTCCAAGTATTATTTCCACACAAAGCACCGAGCTGACTCAACCTCGGGGCAACTGAGAGGTCAGGAACCATCTCACACTAACTGGCCCCACTAAAACTGACTCTTTATCTCAGACCTGCTTTCAGAGCCTTCCATCCCTGTCCTTCCCCGTGCATTACATGTCAAAACAGAATTGCACTCCTCTGTACCAGAAAGGGAAAGATGGCAGCAGAGTCACTGCCTGTGCAGCCCAAATCATGAGAGACTGATAGCCTGGGACATGAACCATGCCCTCATAAATCTCTATACAAAATCTTAACTGAAAGACCATTTTATTGCTATTCTGATTCCTCTCTAGCAGCTTAGTTCCCCAATTATAAAAGCACCGCTTATGTTACAGCCTCCTCATCATTTTCTCCTCGAAGTGCTTCTGAAGTTATTTAAGCCTATATTCCAGAAAAAACCTCTGAATGAAATCCAGGTTATCACCATAGAATTGCACTCCACTCAGATAGCACTCTTTCCTCCAAGGTAATTTTCATACTTTAATTACCTCATTGCTTGAATCATCTTCCATAAAAAGATGATTCCTATGGCCACAACAGAAGCACAACTCAAAGCAGTGCTCTTAAATACAATAGAGAGTAACTCAAACTGCATTCACAGGAGTGTCCTTCACAAAACCTCATTTACACAGACTCAAAGGATGAAAAAAATTTTACTTTTGTTTATCCTAGTCATGTTAGCTCCTTTTAGAAACTCTTCATAATAACACATTTTCAAGATCCCCGCAGGCCATTTTATCTCAGTTTAAATATCTTAAAATACTTTCACTTACTAAAGTTCTCAAAGTTGTACTTCGTTGGGGATAATTGTGGTCTGTTGTGCTTGCACATTCTACCTTTTGGAGAATATTACCATTAACAGAGCCAGAGAAGGACTCAACATACTAAGAACACAAGGCAGGTGTTAGACAGTCTACACAGGAAAATAAAAATTAAAATACTTGAAAATCTGCTTTCAGGTAGCTGACTGTCTCTGACTGAAGGTAACTTGCAAGTTGATGCAGAGCTACAGCAGCAAATAGGAAGGAAACAAGTACACCATCTTCCGACTTCTCTGTTTTAGCTGCCAGATAATTAATAAGTAAAAGAAGAGTATAAGCCCAATCCCCACTTGTCTTGGGGATGGTTTCTACCCCGTACCCATTTTTGTTTTGTGTGCACAATGGCCAGTACAAGTGGCATGGTGGCTTCCAGGCCAGTGCTGCGGGAATGGAACTGGGAATCTGGAAATCCAAACGCCTGATTTTGCAGGTGTTGCTGTAAGATCTAACTAAAGCACCAAGCTATAAAGTGAAACTGCCAAGGTGCTGTCTCCGGGGTGCAGCAGGGACCTTCTGCAATTTCAACATCCCAGATGGGAAACCGGTTACATGCAGAGACCTGCAAAGCATTTCTCAACGCAGTTTGCTAATCCCAGTGGCTCCTCTTCCCTAGAGGCAGATGTGCAGCTGCTGGAAGTGCCCAGCTGTCACTGGCACCGGCCTCAGCAGGGCTAGGGCACCTCAGCAGCCGCTGCAGAGCTGCCCCAAGGGAGGAGCAGGGGGACAAGAACCCAGGTGACATCCCCAGGGAGACAGGATAGTTCTTCTCTCACTCTCACTGATGCCTTGAGAGGCTCCCTGGAACAGAAGTTAGACAGAGTTAAAAGAATAACGTAGGTCTTTATTGAAAGCCCTTCACAGGGGACACCCTGGGCAGCGCAAGAGCCTGGCCCAGGCTACACCCAGGATGGACCAACACATGGTTTTTGGACAGATATAAGTTTGGTCCATCTGCATTTCAAAGCCAATTGTCCAATTACAGCTTCAGGCAGCGCAGCCCCATTCTCCAGTTCATCCCCCCCTTCTCTTCGCTGCTCTTCTCAGTTGTTTACATTTTTGGGCTTGGAAAAACAGGCTGTCCTCAAAGTTAGGGCCTGGAGAGAAGTCGTTTTGTCTGAATAAAATGGTGAGACAACAGCTGACAGGCTGTGGAGTTTTAGAGTTCTACATTAAAGCAGTACTGATCTGGAAAATGTAAAAGTTAAAACTAAAGGCATCAACACCACCAACAAGTTTCAAAGCTCCTTGGGCACAGGGCTGCACTCAGGAGTTCATTTAACTGCTTCAAGTGGCAGGGCCACAGGTGATCTCAGTGTTTGACAGGTTATCTACATTACATTTCTTTCTGATGCTGTTTTCCACCAGGTAGGAAAGGGCTCAGCCAAAAACTTCTGCCCAGTGCCTCTGACAGTGCAACGCTCTCGAGGGCTGGAGCCTGGCAGGTGTAGGGCACAAAGTAGGAGTGGCAGTCATGGTTTCTCAGGATTGCACAGAATTTTCTAGATTCTAGGTATTTTGACACATTCTTGCTACAGACCATTTCAAAATTTCAGACACCAAGCAGTCAATAAATCATAAGATCTACAGAAAGGACAAAACCTTGCTGACACCAACTTTAATGCTAGCAAAGTGTTCTCAACTTCCCTCCCTTATAAGTAGAAAATTTTACCATATAGTAGTCTATAAAATATTTTAGGTGGAACAACTAATTTTCTAAGCACTCAACAGAAGCAGAGGTATGAAAGAATACACAGAATTCAATAGCAAGAAAATTAATAAATTAAATTTTACTCTGATGTTAACAAACAGACTGTTTACACTTTGCTTTGCACATAGATTCCTGAGAACAATGATTTTCATGACAATGAATAAACACTTCTGCAGAACAAACTGAAAATTGAAGATAAACAAAAACATAACATCAGAGGAATAAAATGCTGCGATGCATTATTTAATAGCAGGAAACCATTTCACCTTGTGGCTTATCTTTAGTTTTTCTGTATGAATTGACCAGATAGTAAACATCAGAAAGCGAGCCCCAGGGCCAAAAATTTCCTGATCAAAGATGCAGTGGAATACTCCAGTGATCCCATCTTGCTAAGAACAATGGAATTTGAAAGGGCAGCTAATAGCATGGGTTGAAAGAAGCTGATAGCTGAATATTTATCTATATGAAAGCATGAAGTGAATCAACCTTGGCTGCAACCTGTTTGTACCATTTCAGAAGTGCAAGGCTGTAGTGACAACCTCTTCACACAGCTGAACCCAAGAAAACGTTTAACCTGGTATATTTAGGTTGTTTACTGGACATCTGATTATGCATGGTGCAAGTGATAAAAGCTAGACTTTGTGTGTGTGTGATCATGGGGAAAAATATTGTACAAACTGGTCCAGCACTGAAAAAAAAAGGCTTGTGTGCATTCACATCCATACATTCTCCCCCCTGCACCAAACTTCATCTTGAAACTTTCTACTCCTCGTCTAATCTAGGGGAGAAGCCAGTAACAACACACAGATGCCACCACAAAGAAATGACAGGTTTCAACTCCAATCTTAGTGTCCTTCTGCTGCCTTAGATCCATCCTAGATCATGCCCCATATTTCAACAGCAGCTCCTTCCTCTCGTCCATTAATTAGAGCCCCTCCAAAACAGTCACAAACATTCACCCAGCTCATCTACAGCAGTTTTTTCTGCTGCAGGAACCTCTCACAGAAAAAGGCAGGGCAGAATGTAATGGCAAATTTCAGCCTCGCTTGTTTGTTCATCTTTCTTTAGAAGATTTCCCCTATAATACGCAGCTGATGCAATGCATGGATTGGGAGCCAAGCATCCGAGTCACAGCCAAAGCAGGCTGCTTGGCAAATCCCATTTGGCAGCCAGCACAACACAAAAATACAAGTCCTTGCCACACCAGGTTCCCTATGCTACGTGCCTGTCAAAGCCCAAACACAAATAGCTAAAGAAACCTAACATTTGCTGTGTTTAAGACCTTATTTAATCACTTTCCCCTGTCCCAACTCATTTTGGATGACATTCCCCACAAAGACAGTCTCAGACTTGGGATTTTTCTCCCAGCCATGCAGGAAGAGTTTATTTGCTTGATGCAAAAACAGTGTTTTGTCAACATTTTTAAACAACTGTTAAGTCTAAAAGCTTTTATATCCATCTGCTTTTGAGTGCAGACTGAAAATTATCAAGCTGTCAGGAATGTTTCTTATTTAGCCCTATAAAATCTTTCAAATTTGGCAGTGTTAAGCCTCTGTAAAGCTGCAGCTTGCCCATGCTCTGAGCTGACAGGTTAGAATTTGGCAGCTCAATTTCCTGAATTTACCATCTGCCCTGATCATTCTAAATCCAAGACTGAGTAGCACTTCCTTCACAGTTGCTGCTTTCAGTGCCTATCAAGCTGGACAAAGGAAAGCAGACTGGATTCACGTATTTTTATATTCAAAGTTCTGGCTGTTTCTGCACAGGAGAAAAAGTGCAAGTCCTTTCAAAAACAGACTTCATGAACCAAAAATCAGAGTCTGAGTACAAAACTAACTTTCTCAATTGCATCTTCCTATTCCTTTGTACATTCAAATCACCTGAAATTCCTCCAACCACCAACTGTTACCTGCAACATCACTGGTACTTGTTCTTCCGCCCTTATGGAATGGACACTGACTTACAAGGCTGCAATTAAATTCTAAAATATCTATTTCAATTGTCCTTGGTACACAGACACCAGAGCTTTGAAAGCATGGTAGAGTTCTACAACAAAAAGGGGCAATAATCAGTGGTTTTATTTTAATGCATGCAATTAAACCCAGTTACGTGCACACGTAGTGTCACGCACAGAATTGCTGATTAAAATAACATACATTCCTAATTACACAATGGTTTTAATTGGCTCTTGTCAGCTTATGTATCGTTCAGTAAGTCTCATGGCTTAGTATAATTTTAAAACAACAATCTATATCATGTGTACCTATCTTTACTGGATAGAAAAGGAAGGTATAGGCCAGATACTCGAAGTCCTGTAATTTACAGGAGTTAGGAAATTATTACTTGCTAGTTATTCACCTGACCTCCTTTCTCCCAGAGCTGTTTTTTGTCCAAGGTTTACTACACTGTGGTGTGACCAGATAGCTTCACTTCTAGCTTCAGGAAACTCAGTAACAGGCTGGGGTTTTTTCCCGTCCAAACTTTCAACACGGCGTTTAGGATGAATAATTTGCAAGTTCCCTCCTGTTTGATCACATATACTGACAAAATTAGCAAGGTCTCGCTGTGTAAAATGGAATGCAGCACTTCGCCGTTCCAGAGCAAGTCTTCAGAAAATGCAGTATTTAAAAAGAGTTCAGTTGTTTTATTTTAGTTCAAGTCTCAAATGAGTCTTCTTCACACCCTTAATATGGCTAGTCACATCCTGTCCTTGGGCACCTCTGAGAACATGAGTTTCAGTTTCAGAAAGAAAAAGGCCAATAATAAAAAGTACATCTTAATCTACTAGAAAGAAAGGGCAAAACCTAAACTGAAAGCCTGGATTTCAGATGTAGAATCTATTGATTTTCAGTAGAGACTATAAATGAGTGCCCTCATTCCTTTTTACTGCTGTAGCATTCCTCTATAGTCAGTCATGAATCCAGGTGGAACACACCAAAAAAAAAAAAAATCCAGAAGTAATTTTTCAAGTGAGCTGTTCTTGTGATTTTACTGCTGGAAACCAACCCTCAGCTCCTCTGAAATGAGAGCTCAATGGTTCCACATCAGCCCCTTCCAGGCAGCATTTATCTGCCACCGTGAAAACACTGCACATAATTCAGCAGAGTCTGAGGAACATCTGCTCATGAAAGAAACATCTATCCCAGCTAATCAAAATTCTTCAATAAAATGTTTCAAGGTTATTATCTTTTGGCTCTGAATAAGTTTGATTTTCTATCACGGGTCTTCCCTCTCCCGCAAGGATTCAGGGACACAAAATGCACGTGAAATCTGTACAGCCTGCAGTGTGGATCATCGTGAAGAACAGAAAGGTTCTTTTTGCATCACTCTGTGTGCACTATTAAATATGTGCTTATGTCTTGACAAAAGATCTAGAGCTTTTAACAACACTTATATCTGTTCAGAACAGGAAAGAACTCAGGGAGTGCAGAAGGCTTAGCACCATGAAGCCTTTTTTGGCCTTTGCTTATGACCAGACCAGAGAACAGTTTGAATTCAGTGTTGACCACTGAAAACAAATTCCCTGTTCTTCTTTTGAACTCAGAAACTAAACCCACGATCCCATGCCCATAATATTTAAAGTTAATCTGAGACCCCTTCTTTCCCACAATAATTTATCCAAAAAATAATCAGGAAGTGTAATTAAATGCCCTCCACCACTAAGGGCCATAGTAAATCTTTTCTTGGAAGCTGCAGAAGAATAAATACAAATGCAAGCAGAGATTCCTGCCACATGCCTGGCTAGGGGGCCAGCACTGCTGGTAAGAGCAGGGAGTTGACCCAGACATATGGAGAAGCTTCACACTTCTGATTTGTCTTTTCTGAAAATAAAAAAAGTGATAAAAAGGCCAAACCCCCCGAAATTTTCTGTCCCAGCTTGATCATTTGTGGATTGGAGCTCAAGAAATGCCAAGTTTGGCATGGCAGCTGACAGGTTCTGTGACCTCTGGCGAGTCAATCCACTTTTACAGCTTCATCTCCCTCACAGACCTTTTTTTAACTGCTGTGTTCTTCAGACAGAACTTGTCTTTCAATGTGCCTGCATGCAATGTCCCAATAAAGTAAAGTCAGGCCATCATCAAGCTCCAACACAAGCTTGAGCCTTAAGGCATTCTAACACTATTTTTATTCAGACAAATTCATTTTTACTTTGAGAGTGCTGGAAGACTGCTGAGACCTATTGAACTGCAAGAAAATGCAAACTTGCTTCAGTGAGAAACACCTGAAGTTTTATGAGCTGAGTATAGAGTGGTAAGAAATCCCCCAGCTACAGTGAGTTGTAAAATTAAATGTTTCTTTCATTTGTACGTATGCTTAAGTGTGTTGTCTGTTAGTTGTGGCAGTTTAAGCTGTTTCATAAAATAACAGATTATTTTTATTATCCCTTTGGAACGTTCTGTAATTATTCTATAAAGGCAAAAGCATTTATCAATCATATGTAATTACTTTTTAGTGCAAAGATGTACTGGTGAAAATTAAGATATAACTATTCAGAGAATGTATTCGTTTTGTTCCCTTGCTATCACACTTCCAGAGGAATCATACCTAGAATAAACAAATACATTTGAAGAACAAGTACTTGCACAGGTTATCACAGGTACCTCAGGTTTTCATGTCAAAAATCTTTTAGCTTTTACTGGATCTCTGTGCCAAATCTTTCTGAAGCAAGAAAGTGCTGTTTTATCAGTTTTAAGGGTCAGGATTTGAGGCAAATAAACTGAATTAGCACATCCTACCCTGGCCATGCCAGTCTGATGCCCTGAACAGGATGGAAAATCCCCTTTGGTTTCTCAGCCAGTACATTTGCACAGAACACTAAATCTGCCTGCCAAATTTCATTTGCAAATCAGTGCCTTCAGCTGACATAATGAAAAAAAATACATATATTTAGAATATTCATATACTTCTATACACACACTCTTCCCTACAGTGGAAATTTCTACTCCTGGTTCTGACTGATTGAACACTCAAAGATCAAAGAATTCCATCAGATTCTTTCCCTGGGTTTTTTTATTAATTATTTCATTACTTCATTAAGTTCAGGGTGAATCCTAAAAGTGTTTGAGATGGAGGAAGAAAGTACATAGCAAGAATATTGGGGAGGTACACCACACAAATTCCTGCTAGTGTCTATTCACCACAAAAATCTGCAGTAACCATGACTTTTACCCAGGTAGTTACTGCTGATACCACAGTATCTCCAACAGCTTACAATGGAATTTCAAAGAGCTTGCTGTTCATTAAGTCCCCTATTTGCAGCATAAGGCAACATGTGGAGGACTGTCTTTGAGATATATAATCAGGGTCTAACAAAAGGTCAAAGAAGCCAGCTCATACCTCCTCTGATTCCAGGATCACAGGTCTTGGTCTTAAAATGGCACTTCTAGAAAATTGGACTATCAAGGAATATCAATTTGAAGGAATCTAATTAAAACCCTTGAAATATTTTAGAAACACCGTGGGCAAGGAGCCTTTGCACCAAAACCCAGGATGTCAGACCTCATGCAGCCAGGAAAGCAAAAGATACCACAGAGAACTAATTAAGGTGTTGAAAACCATCCTCTGAAGAATCTCTCACTGAGATTTACAGCCACCCCGGGGCAGCAGTCTCATTCCAGCTGCCCCTCTCTGTAACCAGGAAAATGAGTGCACAGAGAAGGCAAGCCTGGAATCTGCAGCAAATACAGCGAGCAGCATAATCAGTCCCACAATTTCAGTGCCAGGAATACTCGACTTAACTGGCAAAAATCAGCACTGATTCAAAGTAGATTCAAGCATTAAGTTGGATTTCCACTGGAAGGGGTAAGGTGGCAGTGAATGAAGAAGCTGAGAAGCAGCACAGAAGGAAAACACACAAATAGGGAGGTATTTTCTCTCTGTGTTTTCACACTACCTTCAAATAACACAGTGCAGAGGACCTCAAAGTTTCAGTCATGGTCACACAAGTGAGGAAATCTCATCAGGCACCATTGATCTTTTTCCCTAAGGCTTAGAACTCATGGACACCCTAAACATTTTCCCTGCTCCTTCTCTTTCTTTTGGGGGTATGAGCAGCAATGCAAAATTCCTGTGCCTCTCTGCCAGTGCAATACTGTTCTTGCTTTTTTATAAAAAATCAGCCAATAAATGTCAGCATCATAGAGCAAGTCCTCAGTAAACTGGTGACTTCCAGCAAATGCTCATCTTGCATAAATTCATTTCTCTAATCTGAAACAGCTTCGTGCCTCACTGGGAGAGTATTACTTGCTGGAAGACAAAGCAGAAAAGTCTTGCCCACTCCCACATACTCCAAGTCGGACTCCAGCTCTAAATAACAAGGCAAACTACAGTTCCTTCAGAAATCAGAGACCTTGGCACCTCCAATGCATCAGGACTCGAAGCACTTCACACACCCCTGTCTGTTGGCTCCCAAACACTCCCTAGGAAGATCAGGATATTGCTTTGTTCACTATTTCTGTACCTCTGAACTTCAATTCCTGCCCCTCTGTCAGAAATAAACCACTACCACAACCACTGCCAGCTTGTGGATTACAAGGGGATTTCAACAAACAGCAAAAAAAATCTACCTTTAGTAGGCTTGATGACAGGGCACTTTGAATTCCTCTGATGGCAGAACTGGGGGGAAGCAAGGAGTAAAGTGCTCTGTATGCTTGAGTACCGTGTTTCTGCAAATGACAATGTGAATTAGACATGCTGGAGCCAGAAAAGGCTACCTACACATATATCCCTTACAGGGAAAAAGAAACTTCCAGCGCACCAGAAGGTGGTTTTAAATTTTCCAGTTACAATTTCAACAAATTGAGGAAGAGGCAGAACACTAACTGAAGCATTAGCATATGGAATAGAATTTCCTGAAGAAACACAATTATTCACTACCTTGTGTAAGCAGACACCACAGTGTCCAACCTGGTTGGTAGCAGGTATGCAGCGCTT
Source organism: Picathartes gymnocephalus (assembly GCA_013390045.1). NCBI lineage: Eukaryota > Metazoa > Chordata > Aves > Passeriformes > Picathartidae > Picathartes > Picathartes gymnocephalus. The sequence goes on from WEKY01047024.1 coordinate 16,856, forward strand.
GCTAAACAGTGCCAAAGGAGCCTATTCCCACTGTATAAATCCACTTTCTACAAGAGCATCAGAGGCAGCTACCAGCTGTTTCCTCAGCCTGCATGCTAGGATTTTGATGGCCCTCAACATACATGCATTTAGTTCAAGGTAATGCTGGAAGCAAAGGAAGTTATTGAATGCAAATAAAAGAGCATCCACTTCATACAGGGTGAAGCTCAAAGCTTGCTGTCGTAGAAATTAACTCTCAGCCACTTCAGATGGTGTTTCCCCAAAAACAAGCTTTACGTGCTCACGGTCTAATCTGGGTTGGTAGGACTTTCAGGTCAAACTGGCTAAAAATCCAGTGCAATGAATTTACCCAAACATTAAAAGTCTGTTCATATTTCCCATGCATAAGTGCAATATCTGTAAAGACAAGATTGCTTCATCCCTCTGAAGTTTTTATACAGGCAGTTTAGAGTAAAACATTTCTACACAGATATCTGTTAATCATTCGGTGAAGTTCCCAGATTGTGCAAAGCAGAGGGACACCAAAAAAGCAAGCTGCAGACGCTGCTAGTTTGCCACTTGGTGTGTCAAGTGAAACTTTAATCCAAGAATTTTACTAAACAGTTCTAAACTCTAACAGGAGGCGGGTTTCTCATCTAAATTTACAAGAGCACACTTTGCACAAAGCAGCAGCAAATAGAGTTTAGGAGATACAGTGAATAACTGAGTTCTCACAGATTGACTAGCTGCTCACTCCTGCAAGTACAGGCTCTGCTTTGGTACTGATCCAGACAGGAAGAGACCAGGATGGATTGACTTTGACAAATGTAAGCTATTCAACATATGTTGGCAGGAAATGTTTACATCAGTCAACCACAATTCTGCCAGGACCGCTAAATATCTTCTCAGTCTGCACCAGGAATGTAGTTAATGTGAGGCAAAACAGAGCACTGAGGAACAAATTTGAATAGATGGCTCTAATTGGAACAGTATTTTCAAAACCCAGGCAACAAATGCTCAGGCAGCCTATGTTCCCTCACTGCTCACATCTTCCTGTCTGTACCACCATCCTCTCTCACAGCGAGTCAGTAATGTGGATGGCAGCCGCTAAATCTAAAGATTTGTCAGCAAATCTTTCTAAATAAAGGTGACCTAAGCTTTTCTACCTTGCAAAACTATTCAGCCAGTTACATGAGCCTATTAGCCTCACACAGCAGGACAGAGGCCTCCACCTGATCTTGCCTAGGCTGCAGAGGTGATTATGCAACGAGAGTGCCTCCACTGTCCAGTGGCAAACATGTCCCATTAGTCAGGAGCACTGTGACCCCTCTGCCAAGTCCATTCTGCCTGAGGGGTGCAAATCCATTCCCACCACCACCTGATCTACTGCTTTTTGTGCAGCTCCCCTCTTCTCAAAAAAAGGAAATGTTGAAAGCACTCCCTGCAGCCCTGAGAGCAGGAAGATCCTGACTGTACTGGTTTCATCACAGTTGCCAAATGGGGAAGCCCAGAGCCAGGTGAGTGTGCCTGGGTCACTGTTCCAGATCATCCACATCATTGCTGGGGGTGTGGCTTTGGGGAAGGAAAAACTGAACAAACACCAAGAGCTGCACCATTTCATTCCTGTTTTATTTTGGGGATGTTGCCAGTGGGGTGGGCTCTGCCCCTCTCTCAAGGGACTTTGTCCATCATTGCCCTTCAATGGCTCAGGAAAGGGGAGTGACAGCTGTGGGGACATCCACATCTTGTCCTTGTCCCAGGAATAAATGTGTGTCACCACCAGGCTGCTAGAACAATCTTGTCTTGGTCTCATCAGCCATGCAGAGCTGAGTTGGGATGCTGAGAACTTTCTCACGTGTAAATCATGGTGTCTTTTCTACACTTTCATTATTAATATTGTTGCTGTTGTTGTTTGTTTCTTATGCCTCTGCTGTTCATTTCCATTAAGTTGTTATCTCAACCTGTAGTCTCTGCCTTTGTCCCTCTCTTACCAGAGGGGGTGGGGATAAAGGGGAGCTCTTTCTTTAGAGTTTAATTCCCAGTTGATTTTAAACCACCACAGTGACCAAAGCAGATTCCAGACACATGGAGCTGTGATCTCCCAAACAGGACAGGATGCAAAACGCTGATGTGCCATTTCAGCACAGGTCTCTGCCATCATCAGCAAGTGACCTAAGGCCTCTGTCCCACACAATTGAATGAACTGACTACAGGTGCTATCTTTAAATAGGAAGTACCTGAGGTTAATGGCTGGCTGCATCTGCTGACAGCATTTTCCAAAAAAAAAAACAAAAAAAAAACACGCATAATGCATGATAAGCAGTGTTCAGAGGAAGACAAAAATAGCTCTGTATCAAAAAGGCTGGTTCCTTATTTGCCTCCAAGGGCAAAGGAACATGCTGGTCTTGCATGTAAGCAAATCACTTTTTCTTCTGAAAAGATGTTTCGTCAAGTCTCCCCCAGATAAACATCTGCCAACATCAATAGTCACTGCAAAACAAGAAAACCTCCTTAAGCAGAAGGTATAATATAACTTACTTCCACTTAAAGGACCTTCTTCAAAATAACAGTGTGTTTCCTGGGCAGATGTAACAATAGACTTCAAAAGACCTTAAAGGTTGACATCCAGCTGTTCTACATCTGAGGAGATGTGTGTGACAAGGTGATGCCACAGTGTGATATGTCCTCATGAGATGAGTAAGGGAAGTGACCAGAGCTCTGGCCAGCTATATGAAGAGAAAACTTGAGAAATACAGCAAGCAGGTAAGCTCAGTCCTCTGGCTGCTGTCTCTTAGGGAAGACTGATCAGACTTGGGATCTGAAGGTGGTTTGGAAATTAAGATAAATGCTAGTAATGATCTGACCAGAAAAAAAAAACTTTTCCAACCCAAAGCAGACAAGGACAGAGCCAACTTTTGGAGTCTCCAGGGAAATGGTGCATTATGCCAAAAATATAAAGACATGATCTGTATGGCAAGTCTGATAAGAAACTATACATACTACAAGGCCAGTACCACCAGGATGTGATGAACTAAGGGATACAATTCTACAGAGCAATAAATCTGAGTTACAACCATTTGAAAATGTGCCTCAAGCACCTTGCTTTCTGCATCCCGTTGTCTCACCCAGCCAGACACGTACATTGAATTTAAACTTCCAACAGAAGCCTGATGCTGTTGTGAGGGTCAGATCCATTCTTCAGCAGTCAGCTTAAAATGACAAGCTATAAAGAATTAGGAACACAACCAGGTACTGCTTCTAAGAGTGACAAGTTTTCAGGTCTTGGGATTCTGTTGGTCTGACAAATTGAGTATGTCACTCGATAAGGGCAGTGATTTTTGTTAAGGCTGAGTGTAACCACCACCCACGGCTTCACATTCTGGTAACAACACCCAAGGCCAGACTTTCTCTAATACTCTCAAATTAACTCAGGTTATTTATTCAGTTTGCATAGAACAAACCACTATGAGAGCAGATGTTTCTTCAGCGTTGCAGTGTTCCTCAAAAGCTCTTTGGGGACTACCCCAGGAACATTACAGCAGGGCAGCTGGTAGATGACAAGAACTGGGGTAACTGTAGAGAATCCCATAAAAAAATACCTTCCTTGAATAGCTGCTGGAAACAATGATCTTCTGGCTGCCTCACAGAGAAAGGAAAAAGCATGTGATACGACTCATGAGGTGTCCCAAGTAAAGAAGCTAGCAGAACCAAAGCTGCAAGTCACGGTGATAAGGGGTGAAAGGAAAGAGGATCAGTTGTGTTCTGGTTGCTTTTGTACAGGTTTTACCAGATACAGAGTTCTAAGTGCAAACACTCCCCACCCTATCACCCATGCCAAGTGATGACAGAACCCTATAAACCTTGATGTTGTAATTCTGCATTGTATCAGATATCTTGGCTAAAACAACTGTGGGAAAAAAAAAAAAAAAAAGGCATAACTCTGCCAAAAGAAGAAAACAAAATTTATTGTGATTTTTTTGAGGGAGTAGGACGGCTGTGGACAAGGGTGGAAGCAAACTCAACTTTTCAAAGAGCTGTGTCAAGATGTCTCAAAGGCTCCTAAAGAAGTATGGCTGTTACCAATAAAAGGCAGCAGCCTTCAAGCATTAACGACCCACTAAAAGATAAACAACAAAGTAGGAAGGAAAGCATCTTTTCATGATAAAAGAAGTTCACTAGTGTGGTCCCAGGTGGACCTGTGTTGGAACATGCATTATTCAAAGTATTCAGAAGTGATCTGAAAAATGCTGCAAGGAATAAAGAACTAAGAATAGAGTGTTATATTTTCTGTATAAATCCATGGAGCAAATCTTATCTTGAGCCTTTGCAGCTCTCCTTATTTCAAAATGGGTGTAACAGAACTAAGCCAGCACAGGAAAGGCAACAAGAATGAAAGATTTGTATCAACTCCTGTATGAGGCTAGATTATAGACTAGAAACACATCATCCAGGGAGAAAAGGATATGAGAATGTTCCACCATCAACAGCTTCAACCCGACACAACTGTTTTTTTCTAATTTTACTGTATACATTTTATCTATTATCACAGAAGTCTTTAAAATTCAGAAAGTGCTTTTTGATACTATGTATAACTCCACTAAAATGTATTGTCATAAAAGGCTGTGAATATCAAAGACTTACTTTTTTTTCCACTTCCATGGCTGCCTAAATACCATCTCTGCAGATTCAGTCCTGACTAGCAGACTCAAGAAATTAGTTTTTTTACCATGGTCCTATATAGAATGGTCTAAATCACCAGAATTAATATCCATACATTGATATCACTGGAAGCTTTCTACATTAAATCTAGCAGTGAAAACTGGGTTCACAAACAACCCCCCTAAGAGGTCAGCACAAATACACCAGAGCCTCACCTTAAGGCTGTGGGTTTCTGTAAGAGGTGGATAAGGATGGCTGCTTGCAAAGTCACCTTGGCTCTGACTTGGACACTACACACAATTTTCAAAGGCTCACTGAACAATAGAGAGGCCTACATCCAGCAATTATTTCTCATCTTTCCCCCTAATCTTTAGCAAGTACTTCAGGATCTAGGTGCAATTAGATGAGAGATTATTTCAGGAGGAAACACAGGTGATTACTGTAAAAAAGACTGTACTTACTGTCACAACAACTTCACCTAAAAATCCTCCAGGAGCTCTACACAGTTCCAAGATGTGCTTGCTTCTGCAAATATTAATAAGCTAGGAACCAAAAGTATTCTCACTCCTTCATTCACAGAGCATAGTAGAAGTATGATAAATGTAAGAGGAGGAATTGTGCTTTTATCTATTTCAGCTGAGCAGGATATGGTGTCTCTATTCAGCCTAATAGAAAACACATGGGATTGATGCAGATGAGCCTCTTACCTCAAGAGCTCTTCTCCAGAAGTGAGAAAGTCCAAGCAGAAAATTCTCCTCTATTCTGTTCTCAGAGACAGAAGGAAAGAGGTAAAAAAGTCACACTGTTCCTAGGTGAACAACAAGATACTTGAATATCACCACTTACCTCTTGAATGAGGAACATGAGACAGTTATGATTTTTTAACTTCTTTCACTACCCAAGAGGTCTGACACAAACATCTAGAAATATTTCAGCCCACCTGGGGACCACCTCTGCCCTTGACTCTTTATTGTTCAGTTTATGTCAATATTTCCTCTTTCCTCAGCAATAAATCCACTTGCCTTGGTGCAATGTAGAGTTTGGTAAAACATTGCACAGTTCAATATCCTTTCCAGCACAAAGCGTGTTGTGAAGGCTTTACAAATTTGACCTGCTACCTTCAGAACACTGCCAGCCTTTAAACCAGGCCCACTAGCACTAATAAATTCTGTTAGCAAATGTAGTTTCTATAGGGGGTAAGAAGTCACTTGTCTAGGGCTTGTCATCCTTCTCACTGCCATTTTTCAAGCTGCTTTTTCCACAGGTTTTATTTTTTATACTACACACGCCGCAGTCCTTCATCCAACTTCAAACATGCTCCATGGGGGTATTTGTGCAGACTTCCAGGATGGATTCTTTGCCTCACTTCCAGTGTCCCTGCTGTTACAAGTCCTGTACAATCAGGGAAAGCTGTTCACAGACCTTGGTACTAAATTGCAGTGGCATTAAGCCGGTGGTCACAGGGGAGTGGCTGCTGGAAACAGTGATCTTCTGGATTTGGCAAGATTTAGACAAGACTGTCTCCTGTTCAGTTATGGGCTACATGACCACTCCAAATACCCTGTTATCTACTGTAATGCAAAAGGGCAATGAAGTTTGGTACATCACACTTTCCCTCCTGGAACAGTCAGCTGAGAGCATCAATATCTACACCTAAGGCAGTGCTGGATTCTCTGCAGCTCTCGCCATCCTAAATATCACAAAAGATAACTTCAGAAGGACACCATTCATTTTAAAGCCGTTTTTTCATCTGAATAAAGGTGTTTTTCCCTTTAAATAAATCAATGATGCAAGAGAAATTCTATACTACATTCTGCAGTATAACAGCAACTTACCCATTAGTTAACAGTGTAGTAACAACATAGAACTGCACAGGATATTGAACAGCACAGCCACCTGTAGAGCTTAGAGATGTGCTGCCAGCAAATCCAGCTGTAATCCTGCCTTTATATCATTATTTCATTGAATGACTAACCCAGAAACTTGTATTGGATTTACCTGCAATCAGCCACCTAACAGCAACAACGAAAAAAATTCTTATATTTTTGCCTCCTACATCTAACACAGTATCAGAAAAGCCTGTAACCCCAGAACAACAGTAGAATCTTTCTAGTTGTGTTGACTAGCTACTCAAGTTATAAAAATAACATTAAACTAGTTAGGAAATGTACCTTTTACTTGCCTGAATTTGCCCCTCAAGTGGCTTCATGGAGGCCAGAGTTCCCTTTAATCAAGGAGCTTGCTCTAGAGGGGAGCACAACCTCTTTTACCAAATTATCCACACAAAGCTTCTAAATGACCAATTACCCTCCCCCCCTGCCCTAGTCATATGTCTGACACTTAGGAATATTATTCTTTCCTCTGTAAATACCTTTCTGTGGCCTCTAAAGAGCCATAAGGAGCCCTGCAGGAATTTGCCAAAAAGTCCCATCAGTGCTGGTTCCTATTTCCTGCCACCAGCTCAGCACAATGAACTCCTGATACCTGATAGGATTCATTGGTTTATTCTTTAAAACACCACAGTTTCAGGCTGATGCCATGAAATAATATTTTCAAATTACAGCAGCAGCCACTCATGCTATGGAAACTATAAAATTTCCACTTAATGCATGTTAATTGGATTATTATTTTAAAGTCATGCTCGCTGCCCCCAGATTAATAAAAAATGGGCTCTCTCTAATTATTATTAGAGTAACTCCTGTGCAAATTAATGATTAGGCCATTAGCACCGTGCAGCTGAATTGCCATTAATTCTCACATTTGAGCAAATCAGCTAACAAAGTGACAATAAAAAAGGGAAATTCCTTTATGCGTTACTGAATTCCTTCACTCATACCAAAAGCATACAACAAAGCACTTGTTCCTTTTATGAAATGTTAAACTGAAATAATTCATTGTAACGTGGGAAGAAAAAAAAAAACTACAAAAAGCTGCATTTGTAAGTCTTCTGTGTTTGTAGGTAGCGCTGAAGTGCAATCTTTTAACCACTGCTCCTAGGGGACAGTGTAACACAGACACTCACAGACATAAAGTAATCAGAATAACCCAAAATTTTAGAATTAGTTATTCTACATGGAACAGCATCAAAAAATATCTGGCACCTGATAACCATTGCAGGATTTTTTACATGTGTAGGACATAGAAATCGACACAAACCATGCTTTTCAAAGGAATGTAAGCTGATCACTCTTTATAAGATACTGAGACTCTACTTCTGCGCATTTATGAGCAGAGGAATTGAGTTTCTAAAATTGCATGCAGGCATTACAATAAAAGTAGAAAACCTCTTTCTTGCTAGGCCCTCCACACCTTTCTGATATATTTAACAATCATTTATCCATTCAGCAGTCATTCAGTAATTCAATAAAACCCAAGCATAGCTCACAGCCATCATACAAACCTTTGAGCTTCTCAGACTTGCTTTGGACTGAGCTTTCCTACCTTCCTAATCACAGGCATTTGAAAATGGAATGCACTCAAAGATAAGGGAGACCTTTCCCTCCACCCTCCCCTTCAACCCATTTCTTTCTAATCTCAGGATTAGATCGTAATTTTTGTGTTCTGAATATAGTTGCTTTAATTACCAAACAGACCCTATTATCTTTATATTTCTACGTTATGAAAATTAGAATTTGCCAAAAAAAAATGCAAGTTGCACTGCAGAAACCAATATCCATTCATTTTCCAGGCAGAATACCCATGAACGAGGACATTTAAAAGATGCATAGCTCTGGATATGATTACGATGCTCTTTGGTGCAGAAGGAGCAAAGATCTCCCTGATTAACTGAAATGATCATATTGCTCACAGTAGCAAAACTACATCATTTGATATTAATACCCTCGATGTTGATATTAAAATCACCCAGCTGATGTAATTGAAAATGTTCAGTACCTCCTTCAGGAATGATGAGTAGCAGTGGTCAACATTTTGTACTGATTTTCTAAGAGCTGCGTTTCCATGTGGATTACCCAGTATTGCGATTTCAGTTCAGCACACTCCACAAATGCACACAAAACCCTGGCCAGATGGGTAAATCAGTGAATTCTCTGCATGCTTTATTAGATTTAGCATTCTCAGCAGTTTGCAAGACCAGGAATAACACATGAAGACCAGCTTCCTAACTGGTCCCCACACCAGCAGAATAACAGACACGCTCTGTAGGCTCCATCTGGGTTCAAAAAAAAAAAAAAGAAATAGCAGGAAAACAACCCCCACAACATTAAGTGGAAATATATAAACGTCTTATTTGTGTGGCACACTGGAATACATTCAAACCATACAGTGGCAACTGTGGTTTAGTCCATTTATCCCGTGTTTAATAAAGGCATTTCAGAAGACTGTCCAACCTACCTTTAGCCCTCAAGGGGTTTTGATTAGTGCTAAATAAAAATATCCTCGTTTTCCGGCTTACATGTAATCGCTCATTTAAGGTTTCGTTTCTTCTCTTTCCAGAGGACATTGACTGAAATATCCTGCAAGTCCCACACAGCTGCAACAGAGCCTTCTGCTCTCCATGCTCTGAGCAAGACAAGCTTAGGAGCTCTGGTCCAAGTACAACTTGAATGCTCAAACCTGCAAACAAGTCAAGAAAACAGCAGCTCCTCAGCGCTGTAACTTCCTTTCTCTCCTTGGGAAGAAGTAACACTCACTCTGACATTAAATGTCACACATGGTAGGTATAAAACTCTTCACTGATTCACAAGAGCAGAAAAGCATCAAGGACTGCATTTGGAAAGCACCAAAGAGCTTCAACCACAGCTCCTCCTTACCCTGCCTGTAACAAAGATGTTCAGGGCACAGTAAATCTCACCCGTTAACCCTCTCCCATCCCCCGAGCAGGACACTGCAATTTGGACAAGCCAAACCACACCACTGATCCCAGAAGGACCCCCAAGATAGAAAAAAGGGTCCCCCACACCTCAGCCCTGCCCTCTCCCACAGGGATAACTCAGCAAGAGCCTCCAGTCAAAGGATAATTCCCCTTTAACCTCTCTGCCACACCACCAGGAGTGGGATGTGGAGAGATTTCAGCATCACAGGGTGGCCAGCATGGGCCCCTCTGGCCACAGCAGCCACACAGCCCCCAGGGATACCAAGATCAGCCAGGCTAAAATATATTTGTAGCTGTCTTTATGTAGAAGCTCTGTAAAGTCAATTCGTTGATAATCTTCCAGGGAGTTACCAGATTTTATAGCCCCTATTACTACATTATTTCCAAGATTTGGGTTATTTCTTTTACATGTGCCATAATTTTAAGTCTTTGAATATACAGTCTTGGTCATCTTGGAGCTGATTACTGTCTTTCTTAAGTGTTTTAACAATTTTTCTGCATTCCAGTGTGTAGACTGGTGTTCCCTGTCTACTATTCCTCTCACAATTGCTTCAGGAACTATTACTTGTCCATTAGGGGTGAGTGCCCATCCACAGGGATGAAATCTAACTTCTAATGCTTCAATTAATTGACACTGCACTGTATTCTGGCTGAATATCTGATAGGCTAATCTCTCCTTGTGGAACTGCCTTTTTCTGCGGCCTCTTTAGACACCCTGTTGGCCAAGTTATTTTCTCATTTTGGCCCTGTTTTGTCTGCTGTGTTCTACAGTGCACCTTCAGCTGGTTTTTGTGCTGCTTCCAGTAAATGCAATGTTTGTGTCCCACGTTTGACCAACGTTCCATATGCTGGTAACAAACCTCCCTCCTTCCAAAGTGCCCCATGGGATGCACACTGTGCCAGGAGCAAATTTAGAATCCATCCAGATGTTCACTTTCTTCCTTTTGCTCAGTTCCAAAGCCCAGGTGAGAGCAACCAGCTTGAGCTTCATTGAATATTGGGCAAGGGTGTGTGTACTCAGCATAAATAAGATGTAACTTGACTGGCACCTTTATTTGCAAGTATCATATAAGTATTAGCAAACTCTTTTTCTCGCCCAAAAGTAAAAATAAAAAATAAATTTTAAAAAAATACGCAAGAAGCTGACATCTTAAAGAATGGTAAAAATGAAAAATAGGGGAATGGAATTATTTTCAACTGCAGGCTAGAACATGAAATATTAGCTGCCTTTAATCTGAGAACTTCATTAAAATCTGGTCTGCATCCAATCCACCTTATTTGCTGCACTCTTTCTGGAATTTTTCAGATATCAGAATTTTCAAGTTGTCTTAAATTTTGTTCCTTGCATGACGTTTTTTACATTGGTGAGAAAAGAAGATGATGCTCGAGAAAGGAGTGTTCAGGAGGTTCATTTGCAACAGTATTAATATTAACTAAGCCTTTGCCAGTACCAGAGGAAACAAATTCTGTTAAACTCGTTTGTAGTGTTCTGTATTATAAAAGTCATAGCTTTATTTTAAGTGTACAAGCAAATGTTTTGTTTAAGACAGATGTTTCTGTAAGGAGAGTTTTTCTGAGAAACAAGGGACAGCATGTTTGGGGAACAGAAGGTCAGCTGAAAAGAGTTCTGAATGCCGGGAATGAGATATCGATTTTTTTTTCTATGTAAAATCACTCCGAACATGTTCTTTCCAACCACTGACAAGGCTTATTCTAATCACTGTCTGAAGAAAATTAATGAGAGGCTACCAAAAACCTGTAATATGGAAAAAAATTTCTTCCTTCAGGGAAGAAAAGCTTTTGATTGTGATTAAAGGTGCTTTTACTAACTGACTGTCCAAGTAGGTGTAATTTCTAATTACTTTAATTATCTCATCAGTATTATAAAGCTGGAGCTATTTTAGTCATGTGTGTAACTGATAAAATTAATTTTTAAGATTCCTTATTAAGCTTATATCCAGAAATATAAAGCTATAGTTCTTCTTTAGTTATGGTATTCAGTTATGTTTTTAACATCAAGCTTCATTGACGCCACAAGGAACACTGAAAACACAAGCTTGTCAGATGAAGAAATCTTTTGTGTTCTTCTTTTTTTAATTAATGTATGTAATTTATGGTCTTTTAAGATCATAATGAGGCCATTCTCATTCTGCTGACACAGTGCTGCCATTCACCCTTTGGTTCCTGACCCAAACAAGAACCATTTGGTCTTGGACTTTGCAGCTATTTGGTTTGATTATAAAAAAAACTACAGCCAGGATCGAGCCTTTATATAATTGAGAATATCACATTCATACTGAATATTCTGTAGAAGAACGTGGATCATTTATGTGGATAATTAAAGGGTTCATCATCATTAATGACACTGCCCTGAAGAGCAGCAGTTTCAGGGGTTGGACTAAGAGATTCTTGGGCTGCAAGAAGAATTATTGGGGTTTTGCCACATTTGAAAAGGCCTGGAGTACTCTGACAAAGAAACACGTGAATGCCTGTTTTAATGGAACCCTTTGTATGTCTGGGAGCTGTCAGAGCCCTGATGAATTATGTTTGCAAGAAGAGGAAGAGATTCACTGTCAATGAATTACAGAATATTCTATTGATCCTAGTGCTGGCACATGGAATCTATACCACTTCTCAGTAGGTACAGACATTTACGTTGCAAATGAAGATTTAATGACAGTTGTGCAGCTATCACAAGTTAATTAGGCTGCTCCTAAAAAGATTTTAATTCTCAGTTGCCTTCTGCTTTCTCCATAGCAAGGTTCACGCTGTCTAGTATTCCAATTTATGTCTCCCCTTTATTACAGATGGCTCATATCCATTATAAATTTGCCAAATATTTCTTAAATTATTTTCCATTAGTACCTATGGCTCTGGGTAGGAAAGAAATCTGAAATTACTAGGTAAAGAAAATGCAAATAATTAAATACCCGCTGTAAAATGATGCTTTGAAATGACCACAGAACTTGAACAATCAATGCTTCTCTACATTTCTGTAGCCACACTAAAATGTCTGTGGCTTCTTGGAACAATCAGATACAGCCTTATAGTCTTAAAAACAGAAATGGAAGAAGTATACTGAAAGAAATGTGCAAGTTATTGATGAAATATAAATAGGTATTGGTAGACATCCCTTGTATGATCCTGGGGCTGTGGGATTTCTCTACACCTTTCTTTCCTATGAGTTAAACAGAGGTAGGACCATTCATTGGCTTCTTAAATTTCACATTTAGAGGTGAAACATCAAGAGATGCAGAATCTTGCAGCTGACAGAGTTGTGGGGTTTGCACCTTGTTATGTAATATGAATGATATTAAAGGTTTAGGTGAACCAACTTGAAGATGCCAATAAGACCCAAAAAATATTTCTTTCTAAGCTTTGCAGAGCGCAGCCTTGTGTGCCTTTGTAAATACGATTTTTCTGTATCTTATTTTGATACTAGATAAGATTTATTCCAGTAAATATAAATACTATGCTTAATAGTGTGCATTCTACTAACTGTAATGTCAGAGAATTACTCATTTTTTTCAAACCTGCCAATATCCTCTTCCTACTTTGTCACTCTTTTATAACAGAACTCCTCTAACTGTGTATGTTTATAGACTGAATAGTTTAGTCAATAAATGTTTTTATTGACTTGCAGCGAGTTCAATATTTGGTTAGCATTAAAATGATTGGCTTGTGGGAGAGCTCTGAGTAGTGACTGAACCCTATAAAATGGGTTTTTCGTGAAGAGATAAACGTTTACAAACTCAGAATTGTTGACAGAACAACACAGTGAGAAGTTTGGTCTGCCATGTCCTGACTCTCCTTTTGCCCCTGATGTACCACACCTCTCTACCCTGCTCTTTTATCAAATGGATAAGGATTTTCAATTCAGTATTTTTCTGTCATTACCTCTTCTGGAGTGAGTTCAAGTGGGACAGTTTGTGGTAGTTTGAGCATTGAGTTGTGAAGATATTAATCTAGGTTACTTCAGGAACCTGCAATATAACATTGTTCTCTAGAAACAGTAATTATCTTGGATTTAACCTCAGGGCAATTTCTTGAAGCAACTGTTCCATGAGACAGCAGTGAAAATATCATTAAGTCCTTTCTGCAGAACACGGTATTTTCAGAAAGCTCAAGAATCTAAACTAGAATTTTTAGTGTCAAGCTAAAAGATTTCCCAGCTTAAACTTATGAAGATAACTGACTGGTTAAAAAAGAGCTTAGAAAAATGTATAGCAGATTTGGAAAGTAAAATTTTAATTTAATTTTTTTTTTT
>WEKY01047041.1:0-27642 GCA_013390045.1 Picathartes gymnocephalus
AAACAATTGTTTTGCTAAAAGTTCCAGGCAGTAATGGTTTGAAATGGTTCACTGCAAGACCAAGCTGCCATCACCACTGTGATTGCCTGCTTTTAGTCATGCCCCTCAGAAATGCCGTCCTGAGTATGAATTAACCATGCCTCAACTTAAACTGCTGATTCCTGTCTTCTGGTAACTTGTCTTAGATGCAAATTCACGTCTAAACACAGATACTTCATTATATTTGATAGGCCTCCTCAGCCCTTCTGTTACAGGATTGAACTGGTTTGGACGGTGTTTAAGGAGCAGATTCCTGACCTTTTAGTATCTTCTTACTCTTTCTCTTCTTAAGGCTCCACTTGCTTCCCTNTTTTTTTGTTAAAAGCCCCCTTTGTTCCCCCTAAAAAAAAAAAAAAAAAAAAAAAAAAGTCTTTTCAGAGAAAAGTAGTTAAGAAAGAAAGAAACACAGGATTGGCAGCTGTGAAGAGATCTCCACAGAATCCAGCTGTGCAAGTGGCTACATTGCAGGTGTCACCTTTCTCATCTCCTGTGTATCAAATTGGAAGATCTGTATCTAAGTAGGAAGAAATGGAAGAAGGTGGTTCCTTTTTCATGCGCATTTACTCCTTTAGCTTTAAAAGTTGTCAAATATGAATGCTTAATGCTACACACATCTGTTCTCTAAAACCTGGGAAAACAAAACACCTTGCAAGCCACTTCTGTCAAATTCATGCCTGTGGTCTGAAGTAAAAAAATTTAACATAGTCAATGCTTTCTTAGTCCTTGGTATTATTATTTGCATACTGTACATTACATTTCAATGTGATCTATGAGGAGTTTCCCTTAGAAATTGGAAGAATATTTTCAAAAAACTGTTGGCCTAAACCCAAAAGAACCCCTGCAGCCAAAGCTACTCTGTGCAACACTACCTCCTTTTTCAGGGGTGCTCAGTCATGTTCTTCCTCAGGTCAATACTAAAACAATAATTAATATTGTCAAACATTTTAGACAAACAAATTTGTTTATTTTTTTTCTTGTGAAGAATAGCAGTTTTTCTTCAAAGGAATAAGAAAATAATTGACTTTTTTACAACTTCCACAACACCAGGAAGATTTTTTAAAAATATGCTTCTGAAGTGCTGTACTTTAGCAAGTCTACTCTACATTACGGGAAGCCTAGCAGCAGTGAAACAGAATATGAAATCCCTCATCTAATAGTGTTAGACAAGGAAAGTGCAATAGAAATCCCAGTTCAAACATTGGTAACCATATTAGAGATGAAAGTATTTTTACAAAGTTTGCAGGCAGATTTGGTATCACAGTAATGAAGAATGATTAGCCATATGTCTCACTAGGGTTCTTCCTAGTTTATCTTTTTTTTTTTTAGGTAACCCCTGAATGATGCTTATTACTTTCATTATTTAAAACATTTTTGTTTTAGCTTATATAAATAAGAATTATTTAAAATTCAGCAAAGAGAAGAAGAAAGAATGAAAGCATGATTTGTTCAAAGATGTCATGAAAGAAAAGTGATCGTTTACTCATAAGGAGCCATAGACAGAAGTGACTACTATATTTGTGCTTTTGTTTCACAATCATCTTAAGTATGTCTATGCAGGTCATATTTCCCTCCTTTTGTAATTGTTTGTATAAATAAATTCTGGCAGTGAATTGCATAAATATAACTAACGCAAATTCCAAGCCAAACTTGCCTTGGTTTCTTCATGAAATCTATTTTATTATCCCAAGCTTAAATAACTATATCAATATTTTCCAGTTAGTAATAAAATGTGTTCACATCAATTGATCTTATGGTGGCAATACTTCTCCTATCAATATATACTCACCAAGAAAAATGCTAATCCAATATGATCAGGTTTCATTAAAGTGTTTGGAGCTTCCTGGTAGTCCCTGAAATCCACTTTTCAAATGAACACTGCTAACACTGTATTGAGTTAAAACATTAAAATCTTCCCTGTCTACAATTTTTACATATATTAAAGGATTTGTATACTCAAATCACAATATGCTTTCTTAAAAAAATACACAAAAATCATGAATCAAATGAGCAAGGAGCATCCTATGAAATGATGTAGTGGGTCTGAAGTAGTTAAGCCTACACTTATAAAATACTTTTAGCTTAAGAAGAGTAAGATGTAACCTAACTGATAATCTTTAAAGGAATTCTGCATCCCTTTTAAATGGCAAAATTATGTCTGTTGACTATTATGTTTACCTTACAAGAGAGCTGACAATTACTAAAATATCTGAAGAACATTTCTGTTGTTTTTTATGACTGAAAAAACCTAACCCTGTACACAAGGTAGAAGTTTTGTCACTAGCTTCAGAGAATACAAGATGAAACTGTTAAATGTTATTGTATTTTATTACCTTCTTTTCCCCTTTTAATCATAGGATACTCAAGCTATTCTTAGATACTGGATAATAAATTAAATGGCCACAGGATATTTCAACAGATTTATGGCACTGTCTATTCTAAGCATATAACTTTCCTTATCTATCAATAGCTAAACATTCTGGCCTATACTCATATGGAAATTGTAGGACTAGAAGTGCTTCACTGAAACTTGTCTAAACCCACATGGCACAGAATGTCTGCACTTAGAGAAGGCTTACATTTTATGCTCCCACCCAGCACAGAGGAGCATCAGCCATTTGAAGCCCACCAAAATACCAGTGATGCACTGCCAAATTCCAAACAACCAGCTCACAGCTTCCCACGCTCCCAGTGCAGGCGCATTCACCTGTACGGTTTCACCCCCCATCAGCCCAGCTCACTGCTCTCAAGGGTTCTGACAAATATCTACCCCCTAGTCTGGAAGGCACAGACTTTAGCATTTAGCTCCAAAGTCTGTGGCTACAGAAGGAGAGCTGGTCTGATGAAAATAAACTACATATTCAAATAATATGAAGGTACACATAAATCATCTATTCAGCTCTAAGTGATTTTGTTTACAGCAGATAAGCCAAGAGCAGAGGTTAAAAGTTACAGGAAGCAATGGTCAGATTGGCCTGAATTAGCAAAGACACTTAAGTAAAAGCCACTGCAGAGGGGACATTTTCTTGATATAAATACAAAGATTATTTATACTTTGATATAAATATGTAATAAAAAAAAGTATCATGTCTACTAGAAAACCAAAACTGCACTGTAGGAAACTTTTCTCTATCATCTGTGTCTCATCTGTGTCTATCCACATTTCTGTTGTCAGTCAGGACTAATCTCTGGGGCAGACATTTTGAATTTTTATTTGCTATATGTTTGTCTCACTACCAATATAAAACAGCTAATAGTACTGATTGAAAAACTTTTTTCATCTGAAACACAACTCTATTTCTACTAAGAGTTTATAAAATATCTGAGTCAAAATTTTCTGAGCCAAAACTTCCAGGACTTCTGCTACACAAAATAGTTTCATTTGCTAAGATATATGATTTTTTAAAAATTATTTTTAACTGGAGGTATCAGCTGTTTGTCACACTTTTGTTAGTCCGCAACCACAGAAATATGGTATTGTGTTCTTCTATGATTCAGTTATTTTGTTGCCTTTAGCCAGAGATTAGCTTTTTTTTTACTTCAACAACCTTGATATTTGGTAGGTACTAAGTGCTTTCGCTTCAGTAGATTTGAGCCTTTAAGATACTTTTAGCTTTGCAGATTATGATCTAAAATATCCAGTGAATAGGGAAGACTGTGGTGACAGCTATAGATATAAGACAGACCTCATGTAGGCTTCATTATTAGACACTTCGCAGAACCAAGAGGAAAAGTAGTATGTAGGCTGTTCACACAAAATGCTGCAACAGCACCCACCAGTGAAAATGTAGAAAGACAAAGGTCTTCTTTTGTGAAGGTTGGCCATCTTCCAGAAAAATGGCTCCACCTCCAGTATGCTGTTGCCCAAAACATATATTTCATTGATTCAAGTTAATGTAAAACGTAGCAAAAATAGAGTTGAACACTAAATGGAAAAAATATGCCTACCTATTCTAAAAGTCAAACTTGATCCTAAGCCAAAATCTATGAGAATTTTTTATAAATACTCCAGTGAGACATTTCTTAGTAGATGCAACTGAAATTGAAATAATTCTTGCTTTGTTTTTGGACCAAACTTTTTGAAGAATATATGTCCTTTGGAGAAAATTTCATATGGCATAGTAGAGGTGGGAGCTATACTCAAGTTTTATCTTGACAGAGTCCTCAAGAGAGTGCACCACTGAAAAAGTAGCCTAAAACATTCACTTCACATTTAGGCACTATTGCCCTCTGGAATTCAAAGTCCCCTGGTAAGCACCCAGGCTTCATATATAATGTATGGATCAAGTAAGAAGGAGATAAACAAGATTAGCAGAAAGCTATAACAAAAGCAAATGCTAAAAGGAAACTAAGGAAGTGTTTTAAAGTATTCTTTTTTTTTTTTTTTTTCCCTTGGAACTTGAAACATGACTCTGCACTTCATCTGTACCCAGCTGGAATATGATTACCACTTCAGCAGACAAGAGTGCACAATTTACATATCCTCTTTGCTACAAGTCCTAATTGCTGCCTGGTTGAGTCAGAGCTGGGGAGGTTTAACCAATTCTCTAACAGGATTCACATTATCTCCTACATTTTCTGCTACACCCACAGTAGCGTGTTTGCCTAGTTTTGGTTAATATGGTATTTGCTACCCCCTAAAGAAGCAGTACTCCTTCTTGAATCTCAGATTAATTTGTAGTCATTATCTAGGTAGCTTTCTTAATATTTTTTAAGAGTTACTATTCTGCATGGGAGTCTGATGAATTAATTTGAATTGCTTTGTACTTTGGACACATACACAAGACTATATCCAATATTTCTTTAGAAAATTATCTTCAATATTTTTCAGTGCAAAACAGTGCACAGTATAAAAATCTTATTACTATTTTCATGATTTATTTGAAGCAGAATGTCTCTTGTGTCTTGTAGGTAGTTAAATTGTGCCTATTCATCCTTTTAAATATCAAAAACTCTGCACACAATTACTCTCCCAATTATATTACAATTACTAATATGGATTCACCAGTGGATAGCTATGGATGGCTATTTTGGCATAAAATTGAATTTTTTTTTAAATTTACCTTACCCTTCTATGTATGGGTGTATCTAGAGAATAAAATACATAAGCAAAATATGATGAAAAATGTGATTTATGGTCTTTGTGAAATGTTCCTCTCCATTTACACCTCCCAAGTGTCTCAAAACTGACGCTTTATACATCAGTGTCTCCAACAGCATATACCATGTAACAAAACGTGCTAACTAAAATAATTTCTCAGTATAACCTGTGGTTTCAGTTTGTCCTTTGCTGTCTCCAAAGTTATTCTCAGCTTGATCTCAGCCCAAAGATGATTTTCTCACAGGGAGCTTGGAAGAGTTCTGCCTCTTATTTGCACTATAATTGTGTGAGGAGAAATAAATCCATCCATTCCCATTTAAAGCTCAATGGTTTTGTTCAAATTAATCTTTTTAAAGGATTAAATTTCAAGATTTTGTAATTTGAGGCCTCTGAGGGGAAAAATGAATCAAGTAAGTTCTGGAGAACAGCTTCATGGCCTGATTTGTGGGTATGCATCAACTTAGGCATGGACATAAGGACCTTCTAGCTACTGGGAATGACACAAGTCAGCATGGGACTTGCCTTTCTGTCTTCCTGGGATTCCTCATGTTCCATACTTCAAGAAATGTCCAAACACTCCCAAGTTCCCTCAGCTCCTTCTCATCAGACTTGTGCTCCAGACCCTTCCCCAGCTCTGTTGCCCTTCTCTGGACACACTCCAGCATCTCAATATCTTCCTTGTAGTGAGGGGCTCAGAGCTGGACACAGGGTTCAAGGTGTGACCTCACCAGTGCTGAGTACAGGGGGACAATCCCGGCCCTGGTCCTGCTGGGCACACCATTGCTGACCCAGGCCAGGAAGCCATTGGCCTTCTTGGCCACCTGGGCACACCCTGGCTCATGTTCAGCTGCTATTGACCAGCAATCCTAGGTCCTTTTCCACTGAGCAGCTTTACAGCCACCCTTACCCCAGCCTGTAGTGATTGTTGTGACCTAAGTGCAGGACCTGGCACTTCGCCTGATTAAAGCTCATACAATTGCCCTAGGTTCCTCAATCCAACCTGTCCAAATCCCTCTGTGGAGCCTTCCTGCTGTCCAGCAGATCAACACTCCTACTCAGCTCGTCACCTGCAAACTGACTGAGAGGGCACTCAACTCCCTCATCCTGAGAGCTGATAAAGGTATTAAACAGGACTGGCCACAATACCATGTCTTGGGGAACACCATCTGTTTGACTGTGTCAAACTGAGATCTGTGAAGTTGCTGTCTGCTCTGAAATTGGATCCTTTAATGTTTTTACAGGCCGTGAGGCAGAAAAACTTGTTGATTTGTAGACAGTTCAATAAATTATCTCAGACCCTGCTGAAGGGGGATCAGCCCTTGCTTAGTTGTATGGTTGATAGGCGGAGTCCTGTATTTGATAGCTATGCTGGTGGTGCTGTGCACCATAATAACTCTGCACTCTTCTTTTTACAGTCCAGTTTCAAAGACAAATACTCCCAATGTTCCAGTACAAATCAAATTTTCCAAGCTCAGCTTTGGAGATACAGCAGCGTGTTTGCAACTGTCATACATGTCAACTGAAATATTGCTGTGCTGAAGGGCATTAACTTTGCAACAGCTTTGCAGCCGCTTTGACTAGCACAGTGTTTGTTCCACTGATCTAAGTCACTGTGAGCCAACACAGAGAGGACTTTTGTGATTGACATTCATTTTCCGGGTTTGGGATGGAGAGAGGGATAGTGAGAATTCTGTTTCACCTTCTATGATCATTTTCCTGTCCTTCTATAATATCTTTTTATCTATATTAGCCAATTTAAATCAAATCTGACAAAGGGGGTGAGGTCTCATTGGGATTCTCTTCCTGATCTCCTCAGAGACAGAAAATAAAAAAAAGTTCTTTTCATTCAGATATCAGCCAGCTGATTAAGAGCCTCATGCCTACCCACTGTGAATAATTCTAACCCAATATCAGCACAGCTAAGGGAAAGATAAATAAGGAACAGGAGAGGAAGCAGAGGATCCTGGGATGAAGCTGAGAAAAGGTGACAACAGGCATCAGAAGGTGACCTGAGAGATTTATTTCCTTTATATGAGAGGAAAGTTACAATCTGTTGGAAATGCAGCTCCATTAGTTCCCCCAATCAAAATCAGCTTGTTTTCCATGAAATGAATTAGAAAATATTCTCATCTCAATTAAGAATTAAATTTCAATTAACTATTGAAAAAATGTCCTTTCCTACTATGTAGCTACGTGAGGATTATTTTTATTGAGACTGTGGAAATGGAAGGGAATTTAATACTGATATTAATTTGTGCAGCTGCAATAATGTATGGGGGTTTTGTATGTTCATGATAACCCTTCTCGCTATTACCACCTTCTGTAAAGATGGATGGAAAGAGTCTGAATGACTAATCCTCCCTCTCTTTCTCATTGCAGATGAGAATTGCAGGCAGTTATCTGCTGTAACCTTGTTGTGACAAGGATTGTCACTCAGAGATACACAGATCCTTCTGGATACAGTGCTTTAAAGAGTCTGCTGAAATAAATGACAACATTCTCAAAGGTTTTGATACACATCAGTTTTTTCAGTGCTATGGCCTTAAGGCTAAAAATATTTTGTACGATTCCCTTGCTTTGGTAATATTAAGAATGTGGAAGCAGAATAAAGAGACAATTTCATAAAAGTATGTTTTAATGCCACTAAGGCAGATGTTTCTCAAAATGGTGGGAAAAACTAGACTTAGAGTGGAAAGACTAAATGAATTCATGCTTTTCCATACACTTTTGTAATACATAGCTGTCAGGATAGGAAATTCTGCAATTTTCTCAGAGAAGTTGGAAACTTAAAAATTAGTAAAAATCCCCTGCTTTATTTGAATTGCTAATATTTGGAATTATTTGCCCCATGATACTGGCTGACAGATTGTGTATATGCACAATTTATGAGCAGAAAATAAAAATCAAGTATACTCATATCTACAGAATTGCCTTTTTGTTTGTTTGTTTGTTTGTTTTTGTTATTAATTGTCCATTATAGTTCTTGGAAAGCCTATCCTTTTGCTTACCTAAAGTATCTGTACACTTTACGCAATATTTATTGTCCATATTCTTTACTAAATATAACTATCAAGTATTTTCTTCTCTGGATAAACATATCGTTAGACAGTATCTTAAAAATTACAAGTGAAGGAACAAAATGAAACTGTTAAGGGTAACCAGCATTCCCTTGGCAGGTTCAGTATCAGATAGAAACTTTAAAATTTTTTTTTAGGTAAAAATGAAGACTTTTTGGAGGCCTTTATAGTCTGTTCATAGTTTGACCATCACTTCTTAAGTCACTGCATTCCTCTCCCTTGATTTCTGTAGGATTTGTAGACATGTACTAGATAGAAGCCTAGTGATGAGTAAGAAGAACTATAATTTTCAGTCATAGTTCTTTATTTCCTTTCACCTTTTGTAGAGTTGAGAAAAGTGAATGAAAAGAAGTTTAAAAACCACCAGTGTTAGTAGGAACTAATTTTTCTCACATTCTTCATGTCCCAGATACGCTACTGCAGGTCCGCTACTGAGGCATGTTGCTGAGTTTCTTCCAGCTTCATTTAAACTTTCATATAATGATATTTGAAATTTCATGTTT
The DNA here is from genome assembly GCA_013390045.1 of Picathartes gymnocephalus. NCBI lineage: Eukaryota > Metazoa > Chordata > Aves > Passeriformes > Picathartidae > Picathartes > Picathartes gymnocephalus. Next base: position 8,718 of record WEKY01047041.1, read on the forward strand.
CTATTTTTCATGTAATTTTCTCTTGGTTTTCCTTTTTTTTTTTTTTTAATAGGAGTGGGAAGAGTGATCTGAATATTTATATATTTTGTGTACAAGATCCTTGGACAGGGGATGGTACCTGTTATTTATAGTAAGATGTAGCTCACTTGAGGTTGGTGAAACTCAGGAGCCAAGTAACCATAAAACCCTCTAGAAATGATGAAGCCTTCAAAGTGGTGTAATGTCTTCTTCATTTGCAGATCTTTGTGAGGAAATATCTATATCCCATTGACCTATGTCTTTTGTGGCCATAGAGAAGGGCATTCTGTGTTTTCAATTCCCATGCCTGATATGTCCCAGGCAGGATTGAAAGCTTTGAATATTTGACTTACCTTCTCTCTGAGAATCTTTAAACATTCTCATTCATGTTCTATGTTTTTTGATACTCCTCCACAATCCCGTGGGATAGGTTGACTCCTTGAAGAACAGCAGCAATAAAATTTCCAGTAAAATAAAAACACAAAAGATTTTTACAGAGTCATCAGACATCATTATCCCTGTTTTACATATTGTAAAATTATGGCATAGCTATTAATGACTAGCCTAAGACCATAAAAATTCAGAGGCTGACTTGAAATAAAGTCTGACTTTTCTCATTGCCAGGCATCTGTCCTTTGCAGTGAGCAGTTATCTACATAACCCAGGTTTGGGTTTTTGGGTTTTTTACTGCTAACATGAACACGAGTTGCATGAGTATAATATGATGTTAAATTCACTGTATTATATAAAGAAACTAATTACAATAAGGCTTATTGTTGTGCCTGGAAGGAGTTATTACTTTAGACTCAGCCATGCATTGCACATGGATTGTATATTAGATTCATTTCCAATAGATGAGTGATATTTAATGGAGCTGTTTTACATTAAATGTAGCTTTGGGAGGTCTAATGAACAATTACAGCAGACTCCATGGGAAATTTGAGACAGAGAGCAGAAGTAACAGATGCTGCATGCTTCAAAAAAGATATTTTAATCAAATATGATTTTCATTGTGCAAGAAAGTTGAGGCTCGTCACAGAAAAAAAAAATTCTGGTTGGTTAACTGACAATATACATAAGTATCAAATATGCATGGTACAAACCAGAAAAGTTCTGGATATGCTCTCAAGTATCCCCACAGATTCTACAACTGCTTTATTCCAAGAAAACATGGAATTGAGATGCTTTAAGTCAGATAACAGCATAGCTAAATATGGCAGGCTTCTTTCCTTCTTCTTTCTGTTTGATAATTTAGATGTCTGCATTATGAATTTAGACGTCTACATTCAAGAAAAACAAAACTTTTTATGTATATGCAGTTATTTCCTAATTTCATTCCTTAGAGCAGAAGGCATCTGTCTTCTGTAAGCTACACTCACTCTTTAGTTTCTGAATTCAGTATCCAAAAACCTGTAGCAGAAGACAAGAAAAGATCAAGTTCTGAGTCATGGGGCTTTATAGACCAGTGCAACAGTTTGCTTTTACTATTGTATTTCAGATATATGTTTGAACTTCAGCTGGTCTCAAATGAATCTCAAAGTCTGATAGCAATGACCTGCAATTTTAGTGTGGACTAATGAACTTCTTTCTTTTCTTAGGCTGCTGACATAAAATACACTGGCAGAAAAACACCGTGATGCTAATGAGGACACAAACTCTAGGTCTAGATGAGTGCCAGACTAATAGGCAAATAAGAGCACTAAAACTTTGACTTTCCTATTTCAAATATTTGCCTCTTATGAAGACAATCAAATAAAAATATGGTGATAAATTATTATTTCTTTGAGTCCTTATCAAAATAGATGAGGCTCAAGGAAGGTCTTCATCTTCTTTGAGATATTTTTTTAAACAGAGTACTACATATATATTAGTGAAAGTGTTTTTCATTTGGTTAGGTTAAGAGAAAAAATAAACATTCAGACTATAAACACACTTCCAAGTTAGTAAATTTTATTTGGTGCACTGGCAATAGTTTAAAATGAGTCTTATTTTTATGAGTATGGCTGGCTGCTGAGTGGAAAACTAAATTGTTACTGGAACTAAATAAACACCACATGAATCTTTAAATACAATTTCAAGCACACTGTAGTGAGGTAAATAAATTTCATAATTAACATGCAAGATTAGCCATAAAATCTTGCTAGGATATTATTTTATACTCTTACAGAAACCAACACAATCAAAAGCAGTTTTCAGAGACTTTATGGAAATCTAGTTTCTATATCCAGTTGCAATAGGTGAAAAGTGGGTGAAAATAATTTTACATCTGATATTGACATTAAGACCTTAATGGGGTGGTCTCCAAGAACCATGCAATATTATGCAAATGCAATGCTACCTGAGTTGCACACTACCCTGGGACACAGGACACTGATACAGAGCTCTCGATGGAAAGCTGCTTTAAATAACTAACTAATGCAGCAAACTGACAAACAAGAAAATGCATCCTCATACAGGTTAATGCTTTGTTTCACTCTACTGGCCACTGAATGATGCCTTCAATGCTGCCACAACATCTTTCCATGAGGAAAAATGGGCAAATGTGAAAAGCTTGCAAAGACTGGAAGTTAATACACAAGAATCATAGAATGGTTTCGGTTGGAAGGGACGATAGAGATCAAATAGTTCCAACTGCCTTGCCTTGGACAGGGAATCTTCCACTAGACCAGGTTTCTCAGAGCCCCATCAAAGCCTGGACTGGAACACTTCCAGGGATGGGGCATCCACACTTTCTCTGGCCAACTTGTGCCAATGTCTCACCACCCCCACAGTAAAGAAATTCTTCCTTATATCTAATCTAAACCTGCCCTCTTTCAGCTTATAGCCATTCCCTCTTGCTTGACATTGCTTGCCCTTGCAAAATGTCTCTCTCCAGCCTTCCTGTAGACCCCCCTTTATGTATTAGAATAGAGGTCTCTCTGGATGGCTTCAAATTCTTTATGTCTCCTATGAGATTTGTCTTCTGCACTTCCGAGGAAGTTCGACTATTGCCAAAATATCCACAGGTGTTGACAGCTGAAGTGTCAGAGGCCATGAAGGGCTGCACCTCTCACAACATTTCTTGCAGGTGGCTGCTGTTTGCACATTTTGGCATTCTTATTTGAGGCACATAATTCTCATGTAGACCCAATAGCAGCTTATGTACTCTTCTTAAAGTAGAGGGGGAAACAGGTGTCTAAAATGTTATTCTATTTTTTAATTCTATATTATCTCTCCAAAATCTCATCAATTCATGTCCCACTTTTAAATTAAGTTTGGGCTTCTTTCTGCAAAATTAGCTGTATGTAAAATTTCTTCTAAAAAGTGCCTGCCAAATACAGCTATTGTATTTGTATATCAAAGAATTATACAAACCATTATAAACTGTAATGGAAAGTTACTAAAACCCTATATTGAGCATCTGATTTTAATCTCTGTATGCTGTTTACTTTATTACCATTTTAATTTTACTTCTTTCAAGATCATTAATTAATAACAGCTATAAATTAAATAGAGTAAGTCTGTTTTGACCCATTGACTCAATTTGCAGAGAAGTTGGCTCTTTAACTGGCTCTAAATTTCCAGAAATGTGGAGAATAAGCTCAAAAACATAACTATCGAGAGAGATCTTGAGAGGAGCTTGCAAAATGTCTTGGAAATATAAACATAGGAGTTAAGCAAAGATTTGATATTTTTAGACAATATGAACTCACAAATGCTCCATATCAGTTGCTCTCCTCACAAGAAAGAGGTCTTTTGACATCCCATACCCAGCATCATGGAGGCACATATGATGTGACCCTAACGGATTCCTCCTAAAAAAATACAGTGGGAGGAAGAGTATGAAAATTGTGACACAAAATTTTTTCTGGCTTCACCTTGGAGTGCTGCGTTGTAGTCAAAGCTGTAACATGGGGGACAAAAAGACTCCTTTGATGACAGCACTGAGTGGGGGCAAATATGTGCAAGTTCCCAAGGCTACTGCTGACAGTGCTAGCCTAGAGGAAAGGCCTTAGATCCCAAATGGCAGCTAAAAGGTAAGACAAAGGTGGCCTAGGTAAGCCAAAATGAGTGGAAATTTGATTATGAGAAAGCAAAGAAGTTGCTTCTGGTACCAAAGAACCAGTAGAAACCAATATTTTCCTTGTAGATACTGTTCTTTCCCAGAGACTCAAGGACCTAACAGGACTTGTACACATGGGGCCATAAACATCTTCAGAAGCATTTCCAGAACATCCCCTGCTGCACATGCACATGGCCCCACACACTCACATGTAAAACACTGCCCTTACATTTTGTTTTGACCCCTTCCCACACTGTCAAACAAGCAGCAGTCAGGGTAACACACAAGAAGTACTGTTTGACTGGAAGACAAACTCTCAGCTAACTGCAGCCCAAAAAAACTATTTGAAGGGTGCCCCCTCTTGAAGTTGTTCCCATTAGACCATTTTATTTATTTTATTTTGTCTCCACAGAACTACAAAAATAAACATTTTTATCATTTCTCCTAGCATAATCCCATTGCAAATAGCACTGACAACTGATGCAGTAGAAAAACTGTTCCCTTGACAATAATTACGCCAGTATTACCAGAAAATATTGGTTCCTCATTTTGCAACGATGCTAAATAACAATGCCATGAAGACAGCAGAGGAGTATGACGCTAACTTTAGATATCTAAAGGACAATTGAAAGGAAAAAGAGAGTTATTAATCTATTCTCTATCTCCAGACAGGGTAAGATAAGACATAATGGTTTAAACTGCAGCAAGGGACACTTGGATTAGATATTTAGGAAAAATTCCACAGGCAAATATAGAATACCATGAGAACAGAGTTCCTGGGGGTATTGTAGAGTCGCTGTCACTTGGGGTTTTTAAGAGTAAGAGACAAACATCTGTCAGAAATGACACAGGGTATAGCTTGCTCCTGCTTTAGGGCATGGGGGCAGGACCAGAGAGCTTCCTGGCAGTCCAGTCAAGATGCAGTATTTGGCAGTGCCTAAACAGAGGGAGAAAATATAATATGTTTAAAATCTATTTCAAAGTATTTGAACTGAGGTTGGTTGAAATCTGGATTTGTTATTTTAATTTGGACTGTAAATGACCTACAAATTATAAAACAAAATACATAAGTAAATATAATGTCTCCTGTAATCTACAGTCAGGTTTCATCACATTAAATTCAGAATGACTTTTGCAGGAATAAGATTTTAATACAGGTTTCCTACATCTGAAGGAATAAAATACAGCTTTATAATGTTAAACACATGTGCTGTACTAAAAGAATTCCTATATTTAGAAGCATTTTGCAGTCACAGGGGACAAAATGTGACATTTAGTTTGCTTTATGCTCATAGAAGGTACTAGGAAGGATAGATAGTTCAAAAGCTTTTATAAGTATTTCACCTGTAGACTGCTCCCCTGGTAGTTAATGTAGGTGGTTCACTGACTCATTTTGAATTACTTCGCAGTCTTACTTGGATATGTGGATGAAAATACTTTCATTAACACCTGAATTGTAAGTGATGCATTCATCCAAGCACTACTATGAAACGGTTGCAGCTACTCTTCCAGCAAACTGTATGTTTACAAAAACCGGTGGCATAAATACAAGTTTTAATCTGGATTTTCTTTTTCATTCTCTACCTGCTATATTTTAAAAAGAAAAATACGAGCTCTTTTTATTATATTAGATCTGGAAAAGAATCAAAGCAATTAATTTAGGTCATCCTTAAATTAGTTGGACAACCACATAATTGGTCACAGCATGAGATTTATCTATATGGGATATCCATTATACATACATATATATATAAAACTCCATATTTATCCTTGGTATAGGCACAACAACATTTATCTTTGGCTTTACCACACTGTGGCACAAAAACTGACCTAGAAAATCTATCCAGAAACTTTTTTACACTTTGCTAGCTATGGCTTTACTCTAGTTGCTTTCTGCCCAGTCACCTTCTATTAAACTTTTGGGGTTTTTGATCCCTTTGCACAGGGTTAGATAAGGGCATTAGGAAGACATATGTGGCATGAGCTACTGGGAGAACCTTCATATGGTATGACTGAAACTGTCTTTGGAATATGGATGAGCTGCAAAACCACTAAAACATATGAATGGACTGCTACAGACTTTAGTCCTCTGTCTCTTATCTTAGGTACAAGCATGAAGGAGAAGAGAATTTTCTTTTCAATGCAGAGATTCCATTTTTTTTCTTAACAAATATCTGAAAAGACATCACGCCAGACATGATCTCTAAATTACAACAGTATTAAAACAACACAGAGGAACTCTGATCACAATGATGCAGTCCTTCTTTTGCCAAGAAAATTATACAGAGATTAAAGAGGCTGCATTATCTGAGACATTGGTTCTGTTTTCCTCTATGAAAAGTAGTGAAGAAAATCCCACAAAGTCGGGAAGAGTGAGACAGAAAAAAAGAGTACAGAAGAGAAAAAAATAAGGGCAAAGAGAAAGAGAGGCAAGAAAAGAAGGAAGAGAGAAATTAAATGATAAATGGAAATAGAAATGTAGAAAGGTAAGGAAGAAGTGTGAGAGGAGAGGAAAGGAGTACACACTTTTCGTATGGAGTAATCATTACATTTTGGGAAGGCCAGTGAGTGAAAAATTTTCTACCAAGAATATATACTCTAATTCTGCTCTCCAACCAACGGGAGATCCCTCTTATAATGGACTGGCTCAAGATCATGGGCAATTATCCTGCATCTTAACAGGAGAGAATTTGCACAAGCAAGGAGCTTCTGCAAAATAAATAAATCCTGAAAATAAGACCATGGAAAAACAAACATTTCAGATTTAGATTTTTTTTAGATTTGTTTAGGGTTGGGAGTTAATCTGTGCTATTTGGCACTCCCTTTGCATCAGCTTTGCCAAAGTTATTATTTCTACCAACCATCTCCTCTATACCATTTCAGTGTATCTCAAACATGTTGTTAATCCAGACTGATATACTACAAAAACATCTCAATTTTTCTATTTCGCTCGAGGCCTACCTCAGCAAATACTTACTGTGCACAGAGTATGTAGTTCTTTGGCAAGTTCTAATACTTAGGTCAATTGTAGTATCCTCACAAATCTCAGAAATCCTTCAGGATACTACTAAACTACTCAAACCTTAGGAAATCCTATAGCTACATAAATAGAGAAAGCAGAGATGCTTGTAAAATTACTGAAGAACAGCATCTGTCATGAAAGTAATTCCTAATAGTGAGATTATCCTTTTTTCCACCTTATAAAGCAAAATATCATCACAGTATGAAATACTGTTGAGGTACACACACTTCGTGTCATAATGTGTCTGCATTTCAATGAGAATAGGCTTTCAGATCATTAAGAAAGGGATATTTCTTTGCATCTTTTTCATGTTTTACAATTATTATTCTTGTGGTGGATATATAACAGAACTCTATATTTTTGCAATAATTTATTAACTCTACAATGTAGCCCAGGTTTGGAAACCAAATATTGTGCTTACTGCTTACTTAAACATGGCCAATGCTTCTTGAAGAATTTTTTTCCAAGAAAGTTGGTTGTTTTCAAAGTAGCAATTATGTTACAATTCATTGTCTTTTCAGAACAATTTGAAACATGTTATCATAAAATGAAGGACTGATGGTAACATTAGGATTTAATCCCATATGTAGATATAGCAATAGAGCAATAATTAATAGTAATTTGGGCAGCTGTATTTTTTAAAAAACCCTGAAATTAGTAAAAGGCATGTTGTGATGACATAGTGATCTGACAGATATAACCCACTTATTGCATAGTTTTTTGTTCTTCATGCTCGTTTCCCTACACTTAAATACTTGCCACTATTGGATAAATATTAGTTTTACCTCTTCTTTTCCTGAATTAACAAAAAACAAGATCAGAAGAAATGTCTGGAATAAAGAACTGTAGAAAATGAAGTGTTATTTTCTTATTGAGAAGACAACATCTATCAAAACATGCAGGCCTTTTTCTGCTTCCATTAACTGTAAGGGATACCTATTAGTAAATTAGCACCACTATTCAGCTGCTTTTTTTCCAACTGAAAGGTCACTTAATTCCATATGAACGCAGTACACAAAGTGCTTGCTGGTTGTTCAATATAATCCCTTCCATTTGTACACCTCCTCTCCAAACTTCCCTCAATGGTTGTTTGTGTAGGGTACAGGTGGACCTGGTGGCATAACCTCCTGCAAGATGGGCATTGATTTGCTTCACTCAACTGAAATTAGAGGGAAAAAGACTTAGCAGATTGATGAAGCTTTGCTGAACAAAGGGAGACAAGAACTATGAATACATGTTAAACTGAGCTATATTATCAACATAGTCAGAAAATGAGGTGGGAGACGTATTAAAATCTCTCCAAATTGTAACATAGATCCAACTGAGCACATGATGTGATGTGAATATGAAATAGGGATCTGCTTGTCTGTACAGAGAGGCTCTTTTTGATCCGTTGCTGCCTGAAGAGTTTGAAGGCTTTTTCCTTGTGCACATGCTTTCCACACAAACCTCTCTGGGTGCCAGGCCAACAGCAGGAATATTATCTGGATAAAGAGTCCAGTGGAGCTGATGTGCCTTGAGCAGAGCAGGCTAAAATAAGAGAAAAATTATCTTAGTAGCAGCAGTGCATTTCACAATGTACCCCTTGCTTCTCTTCAGTACAAACACTTATCCATTTTATTTCTATTAAAATCAAGCAATATTTTAATATAAGTGGAAAGCAGATAACTGTGATGTTGATATCATTAGTATTACAAAGATATTTACTAGTGATTGATTTTTTTAGTTCAATGGAAATAAGAGATAATGAAAATCTGTGTATTATAGTAAATTTTCATGTATAGCTATAAAAGGTTTTCTTAAACAATTTTACTCGAGGAATAAAATATAGCTTTTGAATATTCTGACTCCTAAGCAGTGAAAGCAAAACACTTTCATGCTTGTGAAGCATCACACTGTACCTCTTGCCATTTTTGTATTTGTCCTTAGGCATCACTATGGCTGGTATTAGAGACAAGATACTGCGTTAGATGTGCATTTGTTCTGGTTCAATACTGATGTATGTCCTTATGGCATTTTGACATTCCTAACTTTGAATATCTGAAATGTGAAAAAGCAGAGGAAAATTTTTGAAGGAATGTAAAGAATTTTTCCTTTGCTTTTTGACCTGCCTTAAAAACACGTTTTTGTTTTTCTATCTAAAATGCAAACAGTAGAAAAGACGATTTATTTTTGTGCTTTTTACAGCATATTTTTTCTGTCAACTATATTTCCTACCTTCTAATGATATGCAGAAAAAAATCATTTAGTTATTTTTACTAAACCAATTTATTTGTTCCTAGATTATTAGCTGTATTTATTTCTTAATACAATAGTAATTATTGTTTCAGACTGTTTACACATTATTATAATTTTACAGACTTTGTTAGACATTATAGAAATGAGCTAAGTCCCTAAGGTTCAATTTTATCTCCAGCATAACATGTAGCTTTAGATAATTTTATATAGTGTGTGGGTGGTTTAGTTCTGTGTAAAAAATAGCCATTTCATATCCTTTTTCCTTAAAAATAATATTTTGTACATTCTCCCAGCTCTAGGACAGACAATTCTGAATTTCTCCTGAGGTCCTTAAATAGGTCCTAGTGATGAAATCTCAGTTACTGTCAAGTAGCGTTAGAATAAAAATGAAAAATTTCCAATGCAAACTACAATTTGGCAGATGATTAGTGGACAAAGCAAAGGCAATTTTTTTTCAGTTAGGGATATAGTCATCAAATATATTTAATCTCTCACACATTTTGATTGATAATTTTTACAATTACACGAAGTCAGTAAACACAACCAATAAATGCTTCTTAATAGCCTGGAAATTCACTGGGAAATACAGAAGTTCTTACTTTAAAAAAATCTCTCCCAGCCCAAACTAGCTGATCAACATCCTGTGTACATTGAAACTCCAGTTTTAAACTTCCAAGAAGCAAAACACTGTCTGCTTACTTTTCTCCTTCCACTTACTTGTGCCTGTTTATCCTACCTTGAGCACCTTTGCTGTTGCACAGCTCCATCTGTTCTAAGACTCTGCTTGTCTTAATGTGCTTTCTACAGTGACCACCATCATTATTCCTGTAAGGATTTATGTTCTTTCTTATTTAGCAGACAAGGAAAACTATAGGAGTCAAGAAAATGGTGGACAGATTGAGAGATCTCAGCTTGCTGCTCATGAGGAGTTTGGTTAGGCTTGCACAATGTGTCATTCCCATTGCTGAGGCCTGGCAAGTTATAGGTAATTGGTTTGGCAATATGTTTTTTTCTTCTTTACTTCATGTGCACTTAGTTTCTAGGAATCTTTAGTGATCTGGGGCTGTATGAATCCTTCTGCCTGTCCTGAGATTCTTAAAACGCCCAGGAACTCTGTCTCAAATATCTCTTTACTCTGCTGCATATGAGACTAAAACGATCATACTTGTATGTCAATTACAGACAGTTCTGCAAAATTTCAAAAAAATTTGTTATAAAATCAGTTGCTGATTCATCCCTCTCTTGCTTTTGAAACTGTGCTTGCTAAAAAATCGCTTTACAGCAAGCATGAAATATTAATCTAGTCTCCTACTCAGCTTCATCTGTGTAGCTGTGAGGATTCTGGGCAGGATGATATTCTCTTTGGCAGGGGTTTCATCGACAGATGCTGGTATCCAAGTGCTTGAGAGCATGAGGGGAATTGAAGGAAGGACATGGGGGCAAACCTGGCTGCCTGTAGGGCTCACATGGTTGGCACAAGTGATTCTGCAGGCATTAACACACCCAGTGTAGTGCAAGTCCCCTGATTCTTCTGGACACAAGCTGAGAGGAGCACCAAGAAATTCTGACACCACATCCTGGGTGCTCCCCTTACCTAGTCCATATTCCCTATCCAGTTGTCAGATCCACGGGGGCTCTTTTGGGAACAGCTGGGCCAGATATACCTGTTGTATTTCCTGGTCACTGCTGTAGGCAGTTTCAGGTCATAAGGCAAACTTTACTTCATGTGTGGCACAACAAGACCTGAGGTGAAGCTGCCTGAGGGCGCTCCTGAGGACATTTCTGAAACTGATAGCACCAGGGTAAGGCTGAATTTGAAAGTGAAGCCCCTGCTTTTCTTCAACAAAATTGTGAGGAATCACAAACATATAGATTTTAGTCTTATATATTACATAAAGCCTCTTCAACAGCAACAAAATTAGAAGTTGTAGAAATGAAAAATGTGAATACCTTAAACCATCCTAATCTAAACAGGGGGAGGTTGTTTATACATTAACACCTTACCTTCTTTACCTTAGTGCCAAAATCCAAACAAGAAAGTGACAGGATAAAGAGATTAATAGAAGTCACAGTATAAGACTTTATTCACCTTTTCTTGTTGATAATGTCTAAAAGACTGAAATCTTATTTATTTCACATACATATTTTTGGAAGCTCTTCTTTAATTGCTGCCAGAATTTTTCACTGAAATTTGGCTTGAAAAATGGAGTAACTGCTTTGCCAGCAAGCTGTCATAAATAATGCTTATACAGTGATGCTAGAACCCAGTAGATATTGTTATCGATTACATGATTGCCTTGTAAGAATTCCAAATGCAGGCAATCACAATTCCTTTATTAAGCTGAGGTTACTCGAAGTCATCATCACAATTAATTTCTATTTCATATTTGTTATACAAGGAGAACTAATAACTTCTCTGGTACATTAAAGTCATCACTGAACTTTATATTTTTGTGCACCAATATTTTAATAATAACAACAATAAAATGAATAGTTATTCCTCTAACAGAAACAACATTTTACAATACAGAATGATTAGAGACAATTGATACAGCAATTGACTTTTCTTTCATAAAACAAGGTAAACAGGCTAGACACCACTGGTAAGAGTGGCTCTGTCCTCTTTAGTCAGTATTTCCAAAGATTGTCCAAGATTAAAATCTTTTTTCAAAGCATATGTAGATGTGCTTTGGCTCTTCATGACTAATGGAGGTATTTATGTTCTTCTCCTGTGTAGGCTTTAACTACTTTTATCTAATGTTGTATTCTTCTCCATGCTGTTTTTAGGTTTGATACTAAGATACTGCAAAAAGCGGCAAAGAGTGTTAGAGATGAGACAGAAAAATATTTCAGTGGGAATGCACCCTCTGTGACTAATTGATCTTACATGTGAACTTTCTAAGGCACCCCTGTAATTACACTAGAGATGAATCTCTCGTTCTCCCTGAAGGGCTTCTCAGGCTTCCCATGAGGGAGTCAGCAGCCCACTGGCTTCTTGTCACGTGGCTTGCCTCTGCAAAAAGTAATTTTGCATTGCTATTCAGATAAGCATGTACTGTACATTGAATCCTAACTATTTAGAAATATTGAGAAGCTCGAGGCCAATCTAGGAGTGCTGATATGTGCAAAAGGTTAGTTTAAGAGCACTGATGCAACTGGTAGGGTTCTGAATAACTAGGTGGTGTAATTAGATTATATGCAATATATATTGCTATATAAATTTGGAGATAAACTAAGTGTAAGTCTGAAAAACGAAGTGTTTTTGATAGAGTTTATTTAGCTGTTCTTGGAAGCCTGTATGAAAGGGCAGCACAACTATTTTGCATCAAGAGAGAACTAGATATAATTTAAAAAGAAAAAGGAATAAATAAGTCACTTTGATTTTTCTCTCGGCTCCATGTTGCTCTCTTGGGTAATGCATTTCACTTTTGCTGTTCCTCGAGGAATAGCAAACAACAGAGGTCAAGATTTAAATTTGCCTAAATACTTTCAAAATGCTTTTCTATTTCAAAAAGGGTAAGTGTACCAGGATACTCTTACTTACAAATGAGTGTATATTAGACAGGTCTCCTGTTTCTTCTGTCTTCTGTCTGTTACACAGACAACCTGCAATTCTAATAATAAAGAAAATTTTAATTTGTTCTTTAAATAGATTCTGTCACTTTTAATGAAAAAAATAGAGGTAGTGAGAGGTAATTAGATATAGGATAAAAAGCAGTAGCAACATATTTAGAGAGCATGCCAAAATATATTAATGCAGTCTTCCCAGTGTAAATATGGGTGGAATAGCTACTGATTTACAAATGAAACTGTCAAAAATATGGTGTAGTGCTCACTGGCAATAGTTTCATTCCATCTAGCGAGCGGATGAATGTGGTCATTAGCAATTAAATGCAATTCCCAGAACAGAAGAAAATGAAACCCTCCTTGAAGGTATTGGCCAAGTGAAATAAATGACAAAATCCCAAAGGATCTCTGTTATCACCCAATATGCTTCAGAACTGATATGTGTGTGAAAAGCTGAATCCTTTCACCCCCACCCCCAGCTGCTTAGGGAGAGATGTCACCTGAGCAGCATAAACGCAGCACTTCCGAGAGGATGTCAAAGAAAAAGAAATATCCCCCAAAGTCTGCAAGAAAATATGGAAATGTATAGAAAAAAATCATAATAGTGCACATTTTTCTATCATGTCAGTAAAGAAAAAGAATAAGAATATCACACATTTTAGCATGTGTATGCTGGGTATAGACATGTGGCATCTGCCAATTGCCTCCATGTCATGAAAGGGAATTTTTACCATTGTCAAAAAACAATCATGTTTTTTCTACCATCTTTGAAACATCCCATTTTCATTCTCTTCCCTTCTGTACTCCTTCTTCTCTGTCTTTCTTTTCTCTGCAGCTAAAAAAAGAGCTAAGAAATAAATAATGTAGGAGAAAGGGAGAAAAAAGGAATTAGGGTTCATTTATAAGGAACAATAGCTTAATTCATGAAGCAATCTTCAAAATGCCTGAGTCTTGCAGTTGATGGTGAGGGTAAAACCTTATCAGGGTTAGGCATAGAGCCAATACAATAAAGACTCCAGAAGTAAGCCAGCAATAAAAGAAGATTTTAAGACTCAGACACTTGCTGGGCTTGCTTTTCTCCTTCAGGCAAACTTCCCCTTTCCTTCATTAGCCTGAGTCTTCCAGTATCTGTAACCCACATAAATCCCTGCTCCAGCTCTCCCCCTCCTGTGTGGTTTGAAGTTTCCACATGGAGGATATCCTATTGACACTACACCGGGTATGCCAGCCTGCCAAATGTTAGCCATGTAAGGAAGGCTGGCTCCCTTTCCTTTGTTGGTCACGTCCATAAAAGTAAAGAACAAGTGGATGCAAAAGCTGTGTGTTCAGTGGACACCCATTAAAGGATGGCATTCTGAAATATTTCGTGTGGCTCATGCAGATTTCATTGCTCCATAAATTCAGTATTGCTTTATGAAACACTAATCCTAAGGGATTGCCATCCATGGAACCCCTTGTCCGATGGGAAATGACTCAGCCTGTGCATCTCACCTGCCAGAATTTGCCATGGCCAGGTGCTCACCACACCCCAGCTTTTCCTCTCCACCCCGCAGCAACAGCTCTCTCTTTATACAAACCAAGGGGGAATGGTGTCAAGGATCAATTAGTGGGGAATTTCTGAATGCAGAGTTGTTGCCTAGCAGCAGCTCAGCAAACTGGGTTTGACTTTGATTCATTTAACCCCTAACTAACCTGGGTTGACAGATTATTTTTCATCATCACCTTCTAATGCTTTCTCAGTCAGTCTGGAGGGATGAAGTGCCTGGAGTACTCTGCTGATTTGAGATGGGCCCTTGCTTCCATTCAGTAGACCAATATGTACAGTGGATAGAATTTGTGGTGCTTAATTTCAAAGAAATACCGCAGAAGACTTTCCATGATACCTAGCCTCCTTTCTGGAAGTAAGGAGTGGTCTGAAACACCTCTACCTTCCAGAGCTGGGAGCTGGCCATCCAGTGCATCTTGCAGCCACGGGCTGGGATGGACATGGCTTCAGGAGGATAGGCAGTCTCACTAAGGGTCAGAAAACATTGAGTTGTACTTCTGCTGAAAATTCATGTCTCAGTTTCTGTTCTTCTTCCTTAATAATTAATTCAGCAGGGAGAAAAAGATTGTTCATTTGCATAACTAAATTTTTCAGTCACAGCAATCAGCCTATTAATAGAAACCCATCTATTTGTCTGTCTATCAACTTACATAAAACACTGTGTTGTCTTTTAAGACATGATATTTTGAAGGTCAGTAGCCCATAAACAACAGATTTAGATGCAGAGGAATAGCTTGATCCTCAAATTCAGAATACACTAAACTAGAATTTATAAATAATATATATCAGTCATGGAGAATAAGTCTGTGCTTCAATTTTCAGCACTACATGAGCAAGAAGACATAATAGATATTCACAATAACATCAATACCAAATGGGGAAAAAATTGCAAGGAAATTTATAAAAGACATTGTATTATGGCTTTATAGTAAAATCAGTGCTGTTTAGTCAAGGTATCAGGCTGCCATGCTAATACATTTTAGTAATCAATGTAATGGATTTGTACCAAAAAGACCAGACACACCACTTCTATTCAAGATGTCTGGAGATGAACATCCCTTTAGTGCTCTGTTACCTTTACCCATATTAGGAATTCAAATAGAAATATTTCCATTATGACTCCATTTTCAATTACAGTTTTAAATAGTCAATGGTTCTACCAGAATTTCCATGCTTATTATTTTCCTAAAGATGACTTAGTGACATAGAAAAAAGTCTGATCATACCCTGTTCAGGTTTTAAAGAAATTTCCACACTGTAAAAATTACACTTTCTCTCATTGTAGGCTTGGTTACTATGTTTCACAAGATGACATGCCCTCTTTCTTCATTTTCACCTCCAGCAATCCTATTTAGCTGTAGCTCTGTGTACAAGAGATCTTGTCCTATTTGATTCAAATCCCTAGTGGGTTATGCTGAAAAGATGACGTTCCACATAGGGAAGCACTTCCAAAAGCTACTCTGGATTCTCCACAAAGGAGCACGCCAGATGAAACCAGCCTCTTTCCTTATTCCTGCACATCACAACCTGTCTCCTCCTCCCTTCAAAGCCCAGAGCCAAGGATTTATTTGGGTCTTCACTATGTTCAGTCTGGCTTTTGCACGAGGTGACAGACAACAGTAAAACTAACAGGATATATGTAGGAAGACAGGCCAAAGATGGAGAGCCGAATTCTGAAATCGGTCAGGAACACAGCCCTCCCTGCCTGGGGGTATTTTTTAGGGGAAATAAACACAATGCAAAAGTAATTGAAAAAAACAACTACTGAACGTGCCCTGAAGGCCTCTAATATGAATTTAAATTAATAAAGTCTGAAAAGCCTTTATGTAAAATGCTTGATGACTGCCACTATTTAAGACTATTTCTTTAGAAGAGCAAAATCAATTCACTGTTCCATGACAACAGGCTGAAGTCACATAGAAGTAACAGAGTGAAAGAAGTTCAAAGAAGAAAATGGGTACAGTCTATTTGGTCCAGGCATCAGAAGATGTATTTAAACACTTGGGCACAGACACTTCAAATGATTTTTTGAAATCTCTGTCATGACATTGATCAGTCCAATTTCCCACCAATGCATATAACTTTCAGCAGTGAAACAGAGACCATTGTTGCAGTACTCTCTTGCTTTTGATAATAAGGGAGGAAACTCTGAAGCCAGAATACATTTTCTCAAACAAAAACGATGACACAATTTGGACACAGCAAAATCTGGTTCTTAATGGAAGGAAGATTAAAGGTAAGAAATCAAGACGTAGTCAAGTGACCTAACTTGTCATATGCATAAATCATACCTATATCAAACAGAACGAAAAAATGCAATGATTTAAAAATACAGAAATGTGTTGAGCTCTTTTCAAAGGACACCTGTCTTGATGAATCATGATAGCACCTTGCCCAGTCAGAGACTCTGAACAATCAAGCCCTACTGCAACATGAGCAGCACTGTCAGCACACCCAGGGGCTCAGCGTGGTGCCAGCAGAAACCCCAGTATGGCAGCCTCCAGCTCTCATCGGGGAGTTTCTGAAAACCAGTGGTAATTAAATAAACAAAACCCTCCCTGGTTTACTTCCCCAGGTACAGAATAGGAACAGTTATTAATACCAGTTTGGCAGGGTTATTTGCATTAGTTCACCAACATTACTGTAGCAAAACCATAGCAATATCTAAGAGAAATCTATTTCTATTCAGTCTTTTTAAACAACATATTTTAGAGAGGAATTTAAATAGTGTAGTCTATTTCTAGCTGTTAACATGTGGTAACGTCACTCCTCTCCTCTGCCCACATGGCTGAGGTAAAATGATTATATTGTTCCCAACTTCACCGTAGACCCAGTGACTCAAATAATTTCATTTTCCACTTTTTTCTTCCCTCCCCCATTCAAAGGGGATAACACTACTTACAAGAACATGGTTGTATGGATTTATTCATTAATAGTTGCATGTAGTTTGAAAACTCAGAAGTATTATATAAAATGCAAAGTGCTACCTTATCCCACTTCATTCTTCAGCCTTCTGCCACAGCTTCAGCAGCAGTTTTGGAAAAAAGCTTCCCATGCCTTAGTGCACCCCTGTGCTTAGTGAAATAAGACACTTAGCTTTTTTACCCACCTCAACAGAGATTGTTTTATCCTCCATCCATAAATTTCCCCCAGATTGTTTTGCATAATTTTGCTCACTGATACTCTTCCTGCTTTTGAGTCACTCTCCGTATTTCAGAAATGTTTTGAAACTGCAAACCCAAAGAGGCATTTCTAATTAGAATTTTTTAACTTAAAAGAGAAAATCAGTTCCATATTTTGCTAGTTTCCTAACTGTTGTATATTTGGCTTTAAAATATATGGTCTGATGAGTATATTCTTATTGATATGGAAACACGTGGTTTTAAGTCTAGTAGGAGAATTAATTCACTTTTTTTTTAGATGTCATTGGTTCAAGTAACAACTATTAAAGAAATAAAATCTGTACTGCCAATCTACAAAAGTTGCATAAGTTAGATGCTTTATTTTATTTTTCCTACTGTGATGGCTCTGTTGCTCCACTAATATAGGGGATTGCAATAGATATTTTGGGGTTTTTTGTTAGCTGTAATAAGACAATTAGAAAATTAGATTGCCAGAAAAGATAAGAATAAGAAGCTGGCAAAGAAAGTTAGGTGTTGATGATATTAATTTTCATGTCTTTGCAAAATCTTTCCTATGTATTTGTATCTACAGCACTCAATTTTGTTCCATCAATTTGTTTTTGATCTGAGCGTGTGGAATTACACCCACTCTTTCTGAGTCATCTTTAAGTCTAAGCAGTGTTAATTTCAGCTAACTTGAGGAGGACATGTGCTTATTAATGAAGCCCAAGTGCTTGCACAAAGTAACAAGTTAGCAAGAAACTTCATTCTTTTCAAAAGCTCTGGGTTCCTGGTAGGCATTTCCTGCATATTCAATTAGTAATAAAATCTTCAATTAGCACTAGAGGGCATTGGAAAAGAAAAGTTAGTGTGCACTGAGATGCAAATTCTTCTAGCAGTGAAAAGGAACAACTTCATGCCAGCCTGCACCAACAACAAGCTATTTTCTTTTTCTCTGAGATTTACATTTTCAGTGAAGACCTGAAATGTTAGCCACAAGGTTACATTATTTATTTTCACTAATGTTTCACTAACCCATAGCCTTGATCATTTCACTGGTAAAAGGAACCGTTGTATTTCACATTTACACATCATTTTTCTTCCCCCAAATACTTCTCAACCTGCATGCATTTTAGATCTGGAGTCAAATATTAAGGGCACTCTGATGAAATCAACCATCAGTGTATTTGCTGTCCCTGTAGTAAAATATGTGTTGACTTCTCAATAGAACTTTCAAAGGGTATATTTCTGGTTTTCATGCAAAATTTAACCCAGGAAGGAAGGAAAGAATAGAATAGAATAAAGTTTAAAGATCTGCTGAGTATGTTTGGTAAGGAGGATCCACCGCAGGGTGATGAGGGAGCTGGCAG
>WEKY01047094.1:7703-20081 GCA_013390045.1 Picathartes gymnocephalus
ACTCCCAACAAAAAAAAAAAAAAAAAAAAAAAAAAAAAAAGCTCAGCTGTACAAAAAAGAGAAGGAAAAGGTGACAAAAGAGCTCTGGGAGGGAGGAGGGAGAGGAGATTTTAAAATGCTCAGAGCCCCATCTGCTGTTCCCTCAGGAAGGCAACAGGGTAAAAAAAAAAAAATAAAAATTGGGATTTACTGGCCTTGGGAGGGAAATTCAGCTGGAAAACTTAAGTTTAAAAATAAGGGAAAATCTGGGGTTTTTTTAAGGACACACGTCAAGAAAAGCTGACAGGCAGGCGTTGGGCTTGGAGGGGATTTCTGGGATTTCAGCAGAAAAGCAAAGCTGAAGTTGAGGAATTTCCTCCCCACCCAGTGAGGGGCATAAAAAAACCAGGTAAAAAATCCCAGCCCTCCTTTCCCTGGAGGTGCATCCGGTGCTGCCACACTCCCTGGATCCAGGAGATCTTGGAAAACTGAACCACCTCCTAAAGGTGAGTTTAATTTTGCGTTTTCCAGATGTAAAAAAAAACCAAAAAAAAAAAGGATTTTTCAGGTTGCTCTTCAGCTGTTTCATCTCTTTCCCCAAGTTTGCTGCAGGGAGGAACCAACTCTGTTGAAGAACTGCACAATTTTGACCCTGAGAAGTGGCACCAGCTCACAGGATTTTGTTTTTTTGTTTTTTTTTTTTTATCATCGTGGTGGAATCCAACTGAAGAGCACAAAAGTTTCTCCCAGGCTTCATTTGGGAATTCTCCCATTGAAAAAAAACCCAAAAAAACCCAAAAAAAACACCAAAAAATCGAGGCAAACAAGAATTGATGGCCATCTTTCCAGCTAACCTGAAATGCAGACACTACTTCTACTTAAATCATTCTTTTGCAAGGTTATTTCAGAGGAGAGAGCAAAGGGAGGAAGTGATTTTTTTTTTGTTGTTTTTTTTTAGACACACCAAGGAAGGGGCAGTGGAAGGCAAAGAGTGAAACTCCCCTGGTCACCAAACCTGGGCTGCTCCAGAATCCTCCTCCCCTGCCTGCTCCCAGTGGAGTGCAGCAAGGAATAATTTACAGTTCTCCAGTCATTTATACAATTATATAGAAATATATACAGAAAACATATATAAAATAGAAATCCTGTGGGGAGGAGGCAACCCAGCTAAACCTACAACAACGCCCAGCCAGCTGCAGCCACTCAGGTGGATTTTGTCTCTTCCTTCACCCTGGGGAAGCAAAAAAAAAAAGGAGGATTTGGCTTAAATCAGCAATTTGGGCTCAGATCTACCAACAAGCCTTAAAAATGTTCCTTATCTGGTTTGTTTCCAGTTAAAATTTAATATATTGCTGAAGGAAAGAGCAGTGTTTTGATTTCTCGGGCTTCTCAATAGCTGCAAACTTCTTCCAGTGAGGAACCTGTGACAAAGCCACCCAAAAGTGCCACCCAAAGTGTCACACCAACCTCTCCAGCCTCCCCAAACCCCCCTGGGCACGGGCAGGAGCCAAGCTCACCCTTTGGGCTCTGCTGGTGCTGGTGCTGCTGCTGCTGCTGCTTTTTCCTCTTTTGCTTTTTCCTCTTCCTTCTCATCTGGGAAAAAAAAAAAAAAAAAAGAATTAAACAAAGAGACAGAGCAGTGCAGGAGGGCAGGAGAAGTGCAGGGAGAATGCCAGGAGGTGCCTGGTGTGCTGCTCACCTTTCTTCTCCTCCTCCTCCTTCTCCTCCTCTGCTTTCACACGTTTGGCTTTCTTGAAATTGGCGACGTTTTTGCGCCCTCCCTCGCCCTCGTCCTCGGAGTCGGAGAATTCCTCGTCACAGGATATTCTCTTGTTGGAATTTCGGACTGAGAGGGGAGAGAACAGAGCTTGGCTGAGCAGATTTTCAAACCAGGAGGCTCCCAGCATTAATTCTCAGAGTGGAGCTCACATAAAGCAGGATTAGGCCATGATAAAAAAAACCCACTTTTTTTTTTTTTTGGTAGTTGCTGCATCTTTGGACTCATCCATTCCCAACTGCTCCCACATCCAAGATCACATGGACAGCTTGGATTAGGCACAGTGGGATGTCTAGACCTGACAGCAGGTTTAGAAAAATCTGTCTGCCACATCCCAGGGGCCAAGCTGGATTTAAAGCTCCATTTTTCCCTGCTGGGATCACACCCAGGATTCTGCCAAGGAATTCTGTCCCAGCACCCAGAAACTGTTGGAATTCTCCCTTTAAAATCAGAGTTTTTCCCATTATGGAAATGAGAGATCCTGCAGTGCTTTGTCCTACAAAAACCCAGCAGGGAGGTGGGAATGGATTCAAATCACAGAGGTTAAAACAAGAGGGAAAACCCTGGGGCAGAGCCTGAGTGAAGCTCCAGCCCCTCTTGGGGATTTTGGGGAGCTCCACAAAGCTCCAGCCCAAGGGTTTGACTCTGAGTGTCCCCACAAATCATGGGGGAATAAATCCTGGAGGCAGAATTGGATCTAAACCCTACACCCTCCTCTCCTCATGAAGGGCTCGTGGATCCTGCTCAGCTTTGGACTTTTCCCAGCAGAATTTCAATTCCCAGCAGAATTCCAACTCCCAGCAGAATTCCAACTCCCAACACCTACTGGAAATGCGTTTTTCAGGATCATCCTCCTCCTCATCCCCACTGTCCTCCTGGACAGCATCCTCAGGAATTGGCTGCATCTGCACCCCGGGAGCGTGAGGGAGCATCCGCAGGTTCTCGAAGAGCCGCTGCCTGGAGCCAGCCAGGGGAGGACACTTTGTCACCAAGGGCCACCCAAAGGCCACCAGCCCCCCCCCAGGAAGGGTCACTCCCCAACACTCACTTGATTTTCTCCAGGTATTCATTGGTGTTCTGGTTGGTCATGTTGGAGGGGCTGATGTGGAGCTTGAAGTCCGGGCCAAAGTACTCGAAATAATCATTGTATGGAAGTTCTGGGGGGGAAAATAATGGGAATGAAGAGCAAATTATCAGCTGGAGCAGCTGTGGCACTCAGGGTGTCCAAAAGGGATTATCCAGAAGTAACAAAACCCCAGCAGCACCATTTCCCTGAGCTGTTCCTGAGGCCTGAAGTGGCTTCCTAGAAACAGAGACTGGACAGGAGGAAGGGAATAAAGGTGGAGATTTACTGGAGAGGCCTCCAAAGGCACAGCCTGGGGAGCCAGAGGCTGCTCTCACCATGGAGCCCAGCATGGACCCCGAGTCACGAGTTCTTCACCCCTTTAGAGCTTTGGGCCATTTGCATCTCAGCAGAAATTCCCCAATTCAAACTTTAGCTCATGATGGCCTTTCCCCAAGCTTCTCCCCTCTTCTCATGATGTTGGGTTGCACATTTTGGGCCCAGGACAGTCTGGGTGTCCTTGGAGAGCAGCCTTGGAGAGGCTTTGTTGTGTCCCTGTGAACGTGAGAGAGCAGCAGCTCCCAGGCTGCAAAACCCTGCGGAGTCACACCCTGAGCACTGCAGGCTTTGGAAAATATCAGAGTTAAAATCCAAGGCATCACTCCTGGGGTGTCACTGTCCCTAAGCCCCGTTCCAGGGCTCCAGGGGGGAATTACCATTGGGAATCTCAGTGTCCAAAGCCACAGCAGTCTCGTAGGTCCAGCACCGGGCCACGTTGCGGATCGTGTACCCCCCTCCTCCCAGCATCAGCATGGGCAGGTTAAAGCTCTTCACAAACTCCACACACTTGGCATGGCCTGCAGTGCAAAAAAACCATCACACTCGTGGCACAGATCCCAAGTTTCCCATGGAATCTCCTGCTGTGAGCTGTGGCAGTGCAGCTCCTACCTTTGATGGTGAGGTTGAAGCAGCCCAGCCTGTCCCCAGACAGGGAATCGGAGCCGCACTGCAGGACAACAGCGCTGGGCTGGAACGTCTCCATCACTTTGGAGATCACCTAAACAACAAAGGCCTTGTCACCCCCTGCCCCCAGGCCACTGTAACAGCAGCACAGTGACAGCCAGGCACTGAAGCCACCCCTGGTGCTCCCACAGCTGCCCTGGTAACACTGGGGCTCTCAGGCCGAGGAGCTCCGGCACAGGCCGCCATTGTTCGGGGGGAACAGAGCCCTTGGTGAGCCCCGTCACGGAAATCTCAATGAAATCCCCCCAAAGAACAGCCCCGAGGACAGGGTGGGAGGCCCAGAGGAGCCCTCAGCACAGGAGGCTTCACTTACAGGCTTGAAAATGGCTTCGTAGGACTCGTCGTCGATGCCGTCCCGGAGCGGGTAATTGACAGCGTAGTACTTGCCCTTGCCTGCCCCGATGTCCTGGGGGGTGAGAGGGGAGAGCAGAGCTCACCACAAATCCAAATTCTGCTCCAAACTGGGAAGGGAAGCTTGGATTCCAGTGTCATCCGAATATAAAGCCACAGCAAATACTTAACAATATGAATATTGTTAAATATTAACAATTTGCTGCAGAGATGCACAGCAGCGGTCTGGGCTGGCCAGATCAGTCACTGAATCCATTCAGTCACTGAATTCTACTTTAAAATAAAATTAAATATTCTACTTTAAAAGAATTATAATAGTAAAATATATTTATCATTCCTCTTTATCACTTCCACACCCAAGTGGTTTATTAAATATAATTATTTCATTTATGGTGCAGTTGTACCAGTGGTCTGGGCTTGCCAGACCAGTCCCTGAGCTCTACTTTAAAATAAAATTAAAATATTCTACTTTGAAATAATTATAATATTAAAATATACAAAATAGATTTACCATTCCTCTTATCACTCTCACAACCAAGTGGTTTATTAAATATAATTATTTAATCTATGGTGCATCTGCAGCAGCAGTCTGGGTTGGCTAGACCAGTCACTGAATCTGTTCAGTCACTGAGCTCTACTTTAAAATAAAATTAAAATATTCTACTTTAAAATAATGATAATAGTAAAATATATTTATCATTCCTCTTATCACTCTCACACCCAAGCGATTTATTAAAAATAATTATTTAATCAATGGTGCAGCTGTACCAGGCTCTGGGCAGGGCTGAAAAAATACAAATCCTGAGTGAAAGATGAGAGGATTTAGATAAATAAAAACACAACTCCTGTAAAAATTAAATCCAAATAAGTAAAGAACCTTTCACTCCTGAGAACAGAAGTTCTGGCAATGTCAGAAGTCACAAGGTGACACTCGGAGTGACACAGTTACACAGAACTGAGTCACTGCAGGAAATGCCAGTAAAAATCCACTCCCACAGCAACCTTCACCCAAGAGTTTGTGTCCCCAAGCTGGCTCGGCAAGGTGACCAAAATGTCACCTTCAGAGCCACTCCCGTGAGCACAACCCCACCAGAAAGCTGCTGAGAGGCTGAGAGCAAAGATTTGGGTTCAATAAATGATCGAGGAGCCTCCCACCCACACATTTAATGGGTGTCACTGAGCAGGGACAGCCAGGAAAGCTGGAAAAAAAATCAAATTTCATGGGGATTTCGTGGCTCTCACCCTCAGGTCCCCAGTTCCTGGGAAATATTCTCCATACTTGTGGAAGGACACGGTCATGACCCTGTCTGTGGTGTAAAAGGCCTCCTCCACCCCATCCCCGTGGTGGATGTCGATGTCAATGTACAGCACCCGCTGGTGGTACCTGGAAAAAAAAAAAGGTCAGGAAATGGCATTTATTCCAGGAAAAACTGCCTGCAGAGCAGAGGAAACTGTGAGGAGAGCATGGAATTTGGGCCAGGATTTACAGGGGAAGGAGCCGCAGGGAAAGGGCAGCAGTGGAACAGAAAATAAAAGCGACTTTTGCTGCTGCAGCTGATCCTCGAGGGCAGCTCGGTTTGGTCAGATTCAGCCAATAAAGTGCATTTTTATGCACATTTTGATGCCCAAGCCTCCCCCAGTGAGGTTTGCCTGGAGCCAGAAGCTGTCACAGCCATGGGTGGGTGGCAAAGGGGAGGAACAAAGAGCAGCAGCAAAAATGTAACACCCCCAAAAAGCTCCAAAAAATCCAATTTATCCTGCTGGATAAATCCCCTTTAGGAGAGAGGGGAGCACAAGCCAAAAAATCAGCTCTGCTGGGAAAAAAATAAAAATACTGAGGAGAAAGCACTGAGGGAGAGGGGGGAGTGGTGCTGCCCATAGTTGAGGAGCTCCAAAAAATCCTCTGCCTCCTGCTGGGCAAATCCCCTTTGGGAGAGAGAGGAGCACACCTTAAAAAATCAGCTCTGCTGGGAAAAAACCAAAAATATTGAGGAGTTTGTGTCCAAAAAGCCAAAAAAAATCACCTGTGCTGAGAAAAAAATAGGGAAAAAAATAAAAATACTGAGGAGAAAGCAGTGAGGGAGAGGAGGGAGAGGTGCTGCCCATACTTGAGGAGCTCCAGGATGGCCAGGACGATGTCGTTGACATAGCAGAAACCAGAAGCTTCTGATTTTTTGGCGTGGTGGAGGCCTCCTGCCCAGTTGACAGCAATGTCTGTCTGCTGCTTGTTCAGCTTCACAGCACTGGCTGGGAGAGGAAATCACACACAGCTTCAAACAGGAGGGAAAAACCTGGTCCAGAGCCTGGGCTGAAGCTCCAGCCCCACCCCGGGGTTTTTGGGGGTTGCACAAAGCTCCAGCTCAAGGGTTTGACTCTGGATGTCCCCACAAATCCAGGGAAAATGGGAAATACTTCTCATCCCTTCCCAATTTGCCTCAGAGCAGAAAAGTCCCCATAAATCAGCAGCCAGGTAGGGTCACACTGGAGATAATCTGGATTGCTCAGAGCCCTGAACAATCTTTTTAATGCCAGATTTTTTTATCCAAGACATATTCAGGTCATTGAGTGAAAAGGCATCCAAGCAAAGGAAATTCTCCTCTCCCCATCAACTTTCTGCACGTTCTGGAATTTCCCAGGATCTGAAAAAATTATAAATTCTGCGGAATTCTCCAGCCCTGGGAGCAGAGAGAGCTCAGAAAGTGCTGCAGTCAGGGCTGGGGGTGCTGCTGGCACAGGAAACACAAACTGGAGGTGTCATTGTGGGAGCAGCAGCCACAAAGCTCTCAAAGTGCACACAAACAGCTCCCCAGAAACCTTTCTGTGAAACAGGAGAAAATAAAAAACATTTCAATGTTCCACCTCTCAAACCTTTCAGTTTCTGCTTTGCCTCATGTTCAGAGTTGGTGGCTTTTTAAAATCAGCAGTTAGGTCACTCTGGTATTTCCTCTCCAGGTTGTGCCTGCCCAGAGCAAAACTTTTACAATTTTTATTTTAATGTTAAGCTCACATTGATTTTTCTTTTTTATTCAACCCTGCTGTTGTGGTTTTAAGTCTGTCACCGAGCCATTCACAGCTTCAGTGAGGTAACCCAAATGAGTAACCCAAATTAGTGATTAACAAATGGAAGGGGATTCATCAACAGGCAAAGCTTGGAGAAATCTGGATTTAATTATTAAATCAGAAATAGGTTCACAGAGACAGAACTGCGTGAAAAACAATAAAAAATACACAGGATTTGTGATCTTACCAACAGAGCCTCCAGCAGAGAGCTGACAGAACTCAAAGAGCCCATCAAACACAGGGCAGTCCTCCCCAACATTAACTGGAAAAGAATGGAGAAGTCATTAACACAAAAGCAGAAATAAAACCCAAATCTTACACCACCATTTGGATCTGAAGTGACCAGAAGTGTTAAACAACAAAATGCTGTGATCAAATGAGAAAATGGAAATGTGTGGCTGACACTTTGCACATTCTTTTTACTTCAGATCACAAAATTTTGGGTTCTCAGCCTCAATAAATTTTCACTGCAATTAATTCCACTATTAAAAACAGTTATTTATTACAAGAAATTAAACTTCAGGCCCCTTTGGGTTACTCTGCCCATGCAAAAATGGAATTAGAGCCTGTTCATTCCCTTTCCAGCAGGTTCTGTTGAAGAAAAGCTCTGTCCTTTGCATGTTTAATTTTCATATTTTGGCTTTTTCAGGGAAAAACCACAGTGCAGAAAACCCTGAGTGCCAGAGAGAGCAGAGTGTTCATGAGCTGTGGCTGCTCCAGGGGTAAACAGGTCAGTTTGGGTAAAAAATGCACTTTGCTGGATGTCATTTGGAGGATTAAAGAATATCATGGACTTGGGGAGGCTTTCAGTGTGAATTAATCATGAACCCTGTGCTTTAATATCTGTCCCCTTCAGCTCACAGGGGGTTTTCCAACAGTAAAATGTTGTTTAAATGAAGCTTGAGCTCTTCCCCACTGTTTGTCTGGACTTGTTAGAAATCTGCTTTGCCAAAAAACCATCAGCTCAAGAGTGGCAGAGACACCAAATCCAGGTTTTTGTACCATTAAAGAGCCTTTCCATGGATGGGAGAGGTTGGAACAAGGCATCAGCTCACAATTAACCAACAAAATCATCAGGTGTTAATGAGCATCTCAGCCTGCCCCATTTCCAAGCTGTCACTGCCCCAAAAATCCTTCAGATCTGGGGTAGGATTGAGGAGTTGGGGTTTTTTACTGCGCTGGTTTTAAATGCCCCAACTCTTCTGGATGAAGATGAGCATTAAAATTAAACCTCTGCAGGTCAGAAATGGAGTAATTCTGTCATCTCAGAGCCAGGAAGGGAATTTAGGCAACAAGAAAAACCCCAAAATACAACCAGGCCAAAGGATTTCCCTCAGCTCCTTTAGCTTGAGAGAGCTGTTTGTAAAACATTTTATCCACCAGAAAAATCAAAAGCTAAGTCAGGAGAACAACAACTGATCGAGGTTGATCCCAAAATTCTGGAGCTGGGCTGGGATTCCCAGATCCCAGATTTTCAGCTGCAGCTTCACTCACATCTTTGCATCTGCTTGCTGTACTCAGACATGTTGTCAGGGCGGATGGACCTCAGGAATTTGATGTAATCATCGCTGTGGTACTTGGTCATCTCCTCTGCATTGGCCTTGTGAGGACGCTGCAAGGACAGCAACACAGCAAGGATTGCTCTGGAATTCATACCCTCCCTAACACCCATCTTAAATCCCAAGTTCACCCCCAGGAACTGTGAGAAGTATCAAAGCAGCAGTGGTAAGTCAAGAAAAATTTAATTTGGAAATGGCACTGTTGGCAAGCGTTACACATGCAGACATGGAAAGAAATTTAATTTCGAGGATAAAAAGCGATTTTCCAGTCTCCAAAGAGAAGCACAGAACCCCTCACTCCAACACTCAGGAGAAACCAGAAACACATCAACACAACTGGCTGGGCTTTATTCCTTCCCTCTTGGAGAAAAGCTCCACAATTAAAGCCTGAAACATCAATTATGATATCTAATAATTGAGCAGCCCCACACTTACATAGATCTCCATCTTCCTGTAGAGCCCATAGTTGAGCAGGAGGTTGTGGGTCATGCGGATCCTGTGGGGTTTCATGGGATGTCCTTGGCCATAATAATAATTCCCAACATCCCCTGGAAGCAGAAAGGAATTTATCATCAGTTCCTGGAAAGGGAATCATGGCTGAGCCATCAGATCCCGTGGGATGTATTGCTCCCTCAGCAGTGGGTGGGATTTTCCACTTTCCTGGCACAGGGATATCCATGGATTCAGAGTTTATCCTCAAACGAGACAGAAGTTTGGGAGTTCAGGGAAGCTGAGATGGAATTTGGAATGCCACCAATGGAGGGTGTCCCTGCCTTTGGAATTGGGATATCCATGGATTCACTGAAGTTTATCCTCAGATAAGAAGTTTGGAAGATCAAGGAAGGTGAGGCAGGAATTTGGAATGGCAGCATCCCACTGCCACCAATGGAGGGTGGAATTGGGATATCCATGGATTCACTGAAGTTTATCCTCAGATAAGAAGTTTGGAAGATCAAGGAAGGTGAGGCAGGAATTTGGAATGTCACCAATGGAGGCTGTCCCTGCCCTTGGGAAGGGGCTGGAATTGGATCATTGCTGCTGGATCATCTTCCAGCTCCCTTCCAACCCAAGGTTCTGCCAGTTCAGAGGAAGAATCTCCAAAGATTTTTGGGCCAGAGGAGCTCTGGGCACAGGCTGAGGGGCAGGAATCCCTGCCAGGTTCCAGGGAGTGCTGGGAGCAGGATCCCCAGGAGTTAATCCCGGCTCAGACAGTGACTCAGCCCAGGAACACCCGGCCTCTGCCTCACTTTCCTCCTGTTTACCCAAGGGAAACGGGTTCCAGGGAACTCTGAACTCAGCAAACACCACCCAGCTGTGCTTTTACACCTTCCCAGCCCTTCTTATTCCTTGAAATCCTCCAGAGGATTCCCAGCCGCCCCCCCCAGGAATTATCCCATGGGATCAGGAGAACAAAGTCACCTCCCCATTTGGAATTTTTTTTCCTCCAAACTGAGCTCACTTTTCACTGCTAATTGAGGGTTTTAATTCCCCCTCCTTTCCCAGGGGGGACTCATTTCCCTGAAATTTACAGGAATTTCACTTTCAGATTTCTGATTTGGCTGCAGGGAGTAGGAATCTCTCCCAAGCCTCATTTTCCTGGGAAACCAGACCAAGTTGTTGCTGGGGTTGTACAACTCCTGCTCCATTTGGGAAGCAGGAGATCAAATCCGGTCTGGTTGGTGACTCAGGGAGGAGTTTTTCATTTTAATTTAATATTTCATCACCACTCTCCACACTCAGCAGCAGCAATTTTTCCTCCTGTGGACACAGATCTATTTTCAGGCAGGAAAAGGAGATGCCAGCAGTGCAAAGCCCAAATCCAGGCAATTCTGCTGCTGGAATTGACCTGTGTGTGGAGCTCTGGGGAAATGTGTTGTGTTCTTTCAGTAAAACTTCAGAACACTGAATTATTTTTAATAAAATACTTTTTTTTTTTTCCCCACAGAAAATCATTCCATTTTCTGAAATTTTAGAAATCCGTGCTGGTATTTTCCAGGGGTGATCATCCTGACAATAAAATACATCCCTAAATCAACTTGCAAGAGATGTCTGAGGCTCTGCCTAGAAAATACAAGCACAGAACTCGGTGAATTTTTTTAAAAAATCACCATCAGCCATCCAGGGAATGGAACCCTGAGCTCCTGTTCCCTGTGCTGAGCACTTCCCAAGCCCTGTGGATCCCTGGATGAGCTCAGCTGCTCCCAGACGTCAGAGCAGATTAACAAGTGTGAACTTAGCAGGCCCTGCTGGGGTTAAACAAATCCCTCCACAGGAGATCTCAGTGGAGAAGTTCCACCCAAACGTTTCCACAGCCCCTCAGGGTTCCATAAAGGACCCTTTGGATACCATCCCACAAAATTCAGGTAATTTCCAACACCAGGCTGGGCAGCTCCAACCTCTCCGTGTGGATAATAAAAGGCCCAAATAAACAAATTATGGATTTCCCCGTGCTAAAAGCAGCTTTTTACCCCTCAGCTGTGGATGTTTGAGAGCTGCTCAGAAAAGATCAGTGAAAAAAGAAGAGAAAAAAGGCACTAAAACCTCACCACAGAGTATGGAACCCAAATTTGTGAAGTTCCTGTGCAGAAAAAAACCTGCAGGGCAGCAGCATTTCAAACAAAACTACTGCTTGTTTCGTATTTAAGATACAATTAAATGCCTTTAAAAATTATAAGCCAGCAGGGCTGAAAACCCTCACATTTGAGGAAAAAACTTCACGTTTTTAGAGGAAAAAAAAGCCCTCAGCATAGGATTTGGAAGAACCTCCAGCACTGAGCACATCCTTTCAGAGGAAAAAAAGTAGCAAGAACAAGTTTTTATTTGATTTCAGGCTAAAAACCGTGATGGAACAGAGAATTGCACAACACCTCTTGCACAGGGTGAGCACAGAGCCTGTGAAAAACCAACCAGGGCACCTCCAAAGGCAAATGGAGAGGGGCAGGACTGGGATTTCTACCCACAGGACACCCAGGGAGGGATTTGGGCACCCTTTTCCTCCCCTGCTCCACAGGGATGGTGCCCAAAAGGAGCCACAATCCAGAATCCACATGCGAAGGATGCTCCTGGCTCCTTTTTCTTCCCTCCTGACACCAAAACCTGTCCCAGGAGTGGTTTTTTTTTTCCTCCTCAGATCCCATCCTGTCCCACAGCATCCCCCCAAAATCCTTCTCCAGCATCTCCATCCAAAGCCTCTCCTGCCCGTCTCTCCACCCCGGATCCATCCCAGCCTTTCCCATCTCCCAGATTCACAGATTTCCACACTTCCCCATCCCATTCCACCCCCGTTCCTCTCCAGCGCTCCCCATATCCCTTCCCATGCCCCTCAACCCCACTAAAAACCCCACATAATCCTTGATCCCCACGCCCTGATTGCCCCCGTCCATCAGTGCCCCCAATACCCGTCCCTGCAGCCCCCAATGAGCCCCCAAAACCTTTAAACCCCCTCAGAGCAGCCCCCACCTCCGTGTCCTCCGATGATCCCCCATTAGCAACCTCTCACCCCCATCCCAATCCCCCCTCAGTGACCCCCACTACCCCCCAGTGTCCCCCATTCCCCCCCATTAACC
>WEKY01047096.1:0-29797 GCA_013390045.1 Picathartes gymnocephalus
AAAGGAAATACTTCTTTTTTTACTCCATCTGCAATTAGAAAATTAGAATTGTAGTCCAATTCAGCTTCTACTGCAGAATGGGAAGACAGTTGACCTAAAAGGCTTTTATGATTTTTGAAATACAGAAGACCCTGCAGACCTCTACAAAGTTTGGACTATCTATAGGAATTCCAGCATCTTGTTCTACATGACATTTGTTAATTAATTTATAAATGTCATCAACTAACTTTTGTCATCATCATGCAGTCTTTTTATTCTGGGGTAGCTTCAGTGTCTTTCAAAGAAGGGGCCTCCCCCAGTAACAGTAAGTTATATAAAATCTTTAAATAGAGGATGAGGCAACAGTTTTCTGGTGTCCTTTCTTGCCAACTGCCTTTTGAAAATTTAAAATGAGCGGTGATTAGATATTTATATGGCACTACTACCCTTTCTGATGGGTATTTCTCAATCCCTATGACCACTAATAAGGTTAAGGACACCAAAAGAATTAAAGACAAATTGGAGTAGATGAAGAGAGGAAAAGCTAAACAGTCATGAGGCTTACTAGCTAATACCCCTAGTATCTGTAATGATTTTAGGTCCATATGGAATATCATTTGAGCTTTAACTCAGCATATTTTTATCCATAATGGTTTAGGACCTCAAAAGGTAAAATAAATCAAGCATGCAATAAATTTCCATAACAAATTAAAGCAAAAACCTACTAGTGGTTTAAAAAGTAGGTCAAACGTGTTGGTCACCACAGCAAAGATGGAGCTACATTATAGGATCAGCGAGTTCCTAATGTTGAGCAAGATTCACAGGGATGGGTAATAACTTGCATGTAAACTACTCTAAAACTAAGCAGTTCTACTCACTCAGTTTATCCTTCTGCAATAATTAAACCTTGAACACCAAAGTAAATTCTGTAGTATGTCATGCAATCTTCCACCCAACTAAGTTTTAAAACTTCCACCTTAAACATTGATTAATTCTCTGTTTTACATTGACTTTAGTTAAAAGGTGAATTTTTGCAGTTCTTTTTTTTGCCAGAAATGACAAATGACAGATTTGTTGCCTTTGTAGATCTTATGCTGTGGAACAGGGCACAGACACTGATGCATGTCTTTGAGACAATTTTTAGGCTTTCTAAGCATGGAGTGCTCTTGTCCTGATGTGTATATTGTGAGCCCTTGCCTATGCAAGTGCTTTTATGCTCAGAATAAACAATTTTGAAAATTTTATATAGAGGACGATGGAAAAAGTAGATAGCTAAAATAACATGAAAAGCAATTTGGAATGTATCTCACCTCTCAAAGTCTTCAGAAATACCGCAGCAGAGAAACCTGGACCTTCACCAGTGATCCGGAGTCATGTTTTACATACAATTTTTCCTTTTACCAGATGACTTTTATTGGACATTGGCTGGTTTTTCCTTTGTGCATGATTAGACTCATGTGTTCTGGAGCATGAATCTCCCCCTGCTGATCTTTTAACTAAGGTGGCAAAATATTTTTGTTGCTGGCTTATGATATTGCAATTGTAGAGTGATTTTATCTTGTAAACTCTTCCTGTGTGGTCTTTTGAATGGTGGTCTGCCTTGCATTGTGATTCAAATTAGGTCACCCTGGGCCATTTTGCCTCAGTAGTCAGGACTCCTCACTCCCCACAGTTCAAAAAGTCTGTTGCATTTAAAGAAGAAAGTATATTACTGCTTAGATAAAAGATCTGATACATGATACAACTGTTTTCCAGATATGTGCAATCTTGAAAAAGAAGAAATCCTGTAAAATGGCTGAAAAACCTCAACAATACTAAATGAGAAAATCAGCCTCTCAGACCCTGACATGCCGAGTAACAAAATTAAGAATAAAATTTCTCTCAAAGAAGAGAATTTGCAATGGTAATGGACCTACATATAGGTCAAATAGTCTCTCTTCATCTTTTTTTCTTGATTGAAAAGCTTACTTTCAAGCTTCTTGAGATTAAAGTCATTTAAAATGCAAGTTTTTATAGGGTCTGTGTTCTTGTGCAACCTATTTTGGTCACAGTTTTGTGCAAGAGCTGTCAGCAATACAATGCTATCCACTGTACTGATTCTTTTGATTATTTGTGTCCTGGAGTTGAAATACAATCTCACAAGCAAATTAAGTTCAGTATTCATTTAGGCCATTCTTTTAATGTGGATGTGCAGTGTAGGTGTTTTTACTATGTTTTGTTTAATTGCAAAATTTTGCCAAGGTTGACAGTAGTTTTGAGAAAAACCTAAACTACTTGAGGACAATAATACCTGACATGCCTTCCAAGTGATGATTGGTATCTTGAGAAAAATTATCCTTTGTGCAGTGGTTTGTCCTTTATGTTCCTTTCTTCCCATCTACTTTCTAGAGGGGATGTTAGGGACAAAGGAGACAGTTGCCTCTAATACCAGATTCCAAACTCTATTATCTACTGAGATATGGCAAAACCTGTAATTGTGATAGACTAGAACAGCGAAGTGAGAAGAAAAAAGCTGATGTATCTGAGACACCAAGCATAGCTATGAAATGCGAAAGGGTAACGGCAGTTTCTCTTGGAATGAAATATTCATGTTGCTAACTTACATAAAACAAAAGATGGAGTGTTTTCTGCAGGGAAATTACTTTTGCTGATGAGCTCCATTTATGCATGATAGAGTTTTAAATTTTTGAAAACCCCCTTGGTTATTTTTTTCTCTTTTCAGTTTTAGCAGCTTTAATTTTAGGCTTATAAACAGATATATGTAAAATTTCTTGCTGAAAGGCCTTATTCTCTTTACAGTCATATTTATTACATTCAGCAAAAATAGAATTGCTTCTGTCAATGGCAATGAATACAAAATCAATATTTAAGACTGCAGTCTCATAGACTTCATGCTGCAAAATGAGCACTTCGGTTTTTGAATTGCCCTATAATGAAATGTATCTTCATTTATCATTCTTCTTTTAACATCTCCAGGGGTTCTAGTTTTGCACCAGGTAACTGGAAAGCAGACGGTAGCAGAGGGAGTTGAGAAACCCAGCTTTGGTCAAGATTAAAGCGTGTCCCCAGAATTAGGAGGTCTGATGTGCTTTCTTCGTGTTGTTGATGGAGCATCAACATGCACGCCTTCCTTGTCTCAAAAGCAAACCCTGATGGTATCAGTGGAAAACTCCTACACGCTCTGCAGACTTGGCATGAAGCTGGAGTGAGGAGATCTGGAAATCTGGTCTCAAGCTAAGCCCAAATTCTCTGAAACATTCATGAATCTACTTTGTTTCTGTGTCATTACAAGCAGGTTTTTTGAAGGCTGGGTGATTATTGACCTTATTGGATTTTGGCCAATATATCAGACTTAAAAACTTCTAAATGGTTACTTCTGCCAAGCTTTGGACAGCACATCACTTCAGGTAATATTCAGCTCCAGCCGTTCAGGGTGAGTTGTTGGCTCGTGTTCAGTGTCCCAGAGGAAAAAAAAACCACTAAGAGAATATAATTCCATCAAGTCTGAGAAAAATATGTTCCTGGAAGATGTTAGATAGAGCTAGGGTATACAGAATGTATAAAGCAACAGTAAATAAAACCTGTCTGTTTAAAATTAATACCATAACCTGAATTTCTTTCTCTTTTGGCTATAAATAATGCAGTATTCTTAGTATGTATGTTTAGATACCAAAATACAACCAAGTTTGTTACATAGAACAGAAATTTTGTAAATAAGCAGTGAATTTATGGTTCTGATTTGTTTGAAATGATAATATTTGGCCTACTAAATAGGTAAATAATGAAATGGATTTAGTTGATTGCACAAAACAAAGACTATAGAAGAAATATACATCCAGTCAATACGTAGGTGATTAAAATTACTTTTGTTTTTAAAGGTTACTGTAGTTTAGAGTCTCTTCTACAAGTGTTTGCAGGAATAAATTTGCTAAACAGTATTTTTGCCCTTGACTCTTCAAAGTGACAGATGATGTAAGTTAGGGAAACTTCATCTTCTCTACAGTAACCTTTTATTAACAGATTATAATGGTGATAGAAGCACCACTCTTGTGACATTCAAGATGATAAGCTAAGAAACAGAACAGGTTTGAAATATGTATCGACTAAGGATGAGAAAACTTATTCTCTCCTTACTATATGAAATGAGAATAGATCATGATTTTAATATAGAGCTCTTCCAATGCAAATATTAGCAATAAATAGGTGCTAGTGATGGTTATTTGTGGGAAGCAGACGAGGACGGCTTGCTCATGCTATGGGTGCCAAAAAGCAGAGTCAGTTCTGCTGCTGGTAGTGCAGCACAGCTGGCTGAGCTGCTCAGGCCGTGAGGCACCACATCTGTAAGAGTTAACCTTACTGCAGACCCTCTGGCCCTCCATGCTCTGGGACTGCTCTACTGCAGTGGGCTGAATCAGGACGTAGTAGAGTGGGAAGACTCAAGTCTTTCAGCTCATTGGGTGAAATTAACCATTGTATCATCTTCACCTGCTCAAATTTGGATGATAGTTGCAGTATGTGAGGCCATAGTTAAATTCTGTACTTCCCTAGGTATATGAATCTATAGTGTTATTAATAGGTAAACTACCCTGCTTTTTTCTTTTAAGAGAAAAGGTCGATAGAGTTGGATAACAGTAACAGTTCTAGTGTTGTGTTCTTCTTCTGTAACTCTCAAAAGGCCTTTGCAAAGCTGATAATTATAATTAGACCTGATCAGAAACTTCTGGGCAGGACAGAGCTCTGCTGGAGAATGCTGATACAATAGGACTGACTGGTTTGGCTCTGGCCTTTGCTTGTCTAACAAGTTTTGATAACAGCAGAAGACAAGTTTATATTCTGTAATACGTAACAGTGGTTCTATAAATGAGTTATTCCTACAAGGAAATATTTTTCTGTTGATTACATGATGGCTGGGAGAAGCCCTTATTTTACTGCGGTTGAGTCGGTGCTTAGGAACTGGCCAATAGCCTTATCAAGAATTAATTTTTAATTAAAATTTTGTGGAATGTATGATATAATCCTTGGTTCTTAACAGTTAACCGCAGCACACATTCACGTCCCTGACAGGGTGCAAGAAGGTGTGGTGATTCCTTTGGCTCTGCATTACAGATGGAAGCCTTTTCTCTTTAGAGCTATCAGGTTGGGATAGAGAAAACGGCCTTTGGTAGCTGATATTTGCCTCTCCAAGGAGATAGGTTATGTGGTGAATTTCTTAGAATTTGTTATAAAACTATTATTTAAAAGTAAAATGAAGTATTATTGACTTTGATATGAGCAAAACAGGCTATTTGATTTGATCTCAGTTTAGTGGTGATAGTTATATTTTGCTCGTCTGACATCTACTGCAGATGAAAAACATGGTGATAAATGGGAATCTGTACAGTCCTAGGGAGACATCCATTGCAATATAACAGCTACCCATATAAACTTAATGAATATATTAATTAGAAATCCAGGAGAAATAGTAAACTAGAAATACTAACTTATAACATGATTTCAAAATAGAAGGTGCATAAGGTCAGATAGCTGAAAAAAAGCTCAAGGTAACACTTCATATCTCCAGATATGTTCTGATGAACATGTGAGCCAGTATAATCTTCTACTCTGATGTGGGAGAACTTCTCTAGGCTGCTGGGTTCACAAATTGGAGAGATTAGATAGGAATTTGCATTATGTGTTTGGAAAAGGTTGGTTTCCTGCAATGTTTTGGATCTGTTACAGTTCATCTAACAATGGCTGGAAAACCTGTAATTCTTTGGGTCCATGTTCCATGCTGCTGTTATAAAGAACACTTTGACACTTTTTACCTGATATAATGGTATATTCCTCAGACATTGTAGGAGTTAATTTTGTTTCACACTGGTATGATTTATAACATACTTGATTCATTTACAAGGGTTTTCTTTATGAATGAAGTATGATAATGTGCAAAGAAAAAAAGGGGCAAAAATGAGGCAAAAAAGTTTTTCTTCAAATAAATTCAAAAATAGATCCAGAGAATATTTTTAATCATTAGCATAAAGATGTTGCCACTTTCCAGAGGGGAAGACATTTTGTAGGAGATGTTTAGCCTTGAGGCAGTTCGTTCTTTACACAGAGGCATTAAAAATACAGCTCCTGGCTGTTTTTATCATTACTAATAAATGAATAAGCACACGTTCTGAAAAAACATGTTTTATCAGAAGGACATGTTACACTGTTCTTATCAATAATTCTATGCAAGTAAAATTCAAGCCTGCGGGATTGTATTGTTGCAATTCTTTTATGCAATCACTTTTCATAAAAGAAAAACAGACTGAGGTGATGATGAATGATGGATGAAAATTTTAGATGTAATTAAAAGAAAAAAAAAAGTTGAATTCCCAAGTTCCTTTAACAAAGGGCATAAAAAAAAAATACTGTAAAGCTACAGTTTGATAGATAATATTCCATTAAAGTGAACTGCATGCAGGAAAATTAGGCAGATTTATATGAGACAGATTGACAAACTTTAAATAACCATGATTATGTGAATAGCTGACCTATTTTGCTTCCCATTTTAAATGTAGAGATGAACAGATTAAGGATTGTGCTGGAGAATGCAACTGGAGCTTTTAAAGGAGGAAAAACAGAGAAACAGCAATCCTATAGGAATACTGCAAGAATTCAAAGGGAGTTACATAGGTATTAATAGACCAGCTATAGAGTGATCTCATTGCTGCCAAGTGTGTGAGCATCATGAAACCATGATTTTTGGCAGATGAGGAACAGAAGCAAGATGATTCAGTCATTGGAGTAAGTTGAGATTGTCATGGAATCATTTCAAAATTAGCAAAACAAAATTCAAGGACCAGGTCATACTTTGGCCACATATTTATCCAAACATAAGTAATTTTTATACTCCTAGTCACATTTGGTGAATAGTTTTGTGGGGAAGGATTGTCATTTGGAGTTTGGAAGCTTTATCCATCAGAAGAAAGACAGCAGCTCACTTAAAACTGCCTGGATGAGTGGCATCTCCTAGTGTATTTTCTTTTGCTAGTTTTCATACCAAGAGCCTAAAAAAAATTCTTCTCAATTCACTTTCAGATAGGTATTAGTGGACAATCAGTATTTAGCAATGTATGTGAGCTTCAATTTCTTTAAATAATCAGGGAAAATCTAGTTTTTAGTCCTGTGGTCCAGTTCAGTAATAGCAAAACCTCTCAAGCTTGTCTAGCTTCTCTAACTTTCCTATGTTAAAAAATTGTTGATTTTTTTGGTGCCTTTTATGTATTTCAAAAAACAAAGCAGCCTGAACATCTCGGTCTTTATTCAATGGCAGGTAGCAAGTATGTAAGATCCAAAGTTGGCCTGTAGCCAACACAATGCATTTTTATTGCTTTTAGATACAAACGCCTCTCCTGAATTCTGCTGTGCCACAAGTTCTTTCGACTCTGCTGGTAAAAACAGTGTCTTGTTTGCTATAAAATTCTTGTAATAATAGTGTTTTCCAATGGGGATCAATGAGAAGAACCTATGTGAGAAATAGATCACAACACAAATTTTCTTACATTTGTAAGGTTGCTTGCATCCATGTTACTAATGAAAAGCCCAGCATAAAGCTCATAATTTTTAAAAATGAATTCTTGGAAAGGTCAATTAGTATTCCCAGATCCTGGAAACAAGGATGTTTGGTTCAGAGCAGTAGTACCAAGAGACCGGTCAATCATAACATGCCATTCTTGCAATTTCAAAGACACAAAGGCATCAGAGATAAAGCACAAGCTGCCTGACTTGACTTTTGGAGGAGCCATATTCACCACAGTAAGGATTGCAGAATCCACTCTTCATGGGAGCTGCTGTGGTCCGCTGAAGGAGGTGCATATTATTGATGAAGTTTGTTTTCATTTTGGTGTTGTTAAATACCGAATGAATGCTGAGTGTCTAATTTTCTTGTAGTGATACCCTCATTCTGGCACATGTCAGAGGTAACAAAACTGCTATTTCTTATCAGCACAAATAATACAGCGGCATCTGGTACATCCTGGCTCTTGAGAGGATGGTGGGACCTTCAGAGACAATGCCACCAACACTGATTCAGACTATTTTTGACACAACATGATGTTTTCAGGCAATTTCCCTGAAAACTCCCCCAAATCTTTAGTTTTCTATAAGCCTGGAGAAAAAAAAAGGATTAATTTGGGCAAGAATGGAAATGCCATCTGACTAGGCAGAGTAGCCACTTTCTTTGATGTTGGTAGTGAGATCTCTTAAGGAGGATAAGTTGTTAGAGGAGGCAGCTTAGGGAAAAGGAAGCAGGTCTTTGTCTTCCATCCAAAAGAGAAATTCTACATAAAAATGCCTAAAAACTATAACTGTTGGGTAATATTTATTTTTTTCCTTGGCTATATAATTTTATTTCCAGTCTAAGAGTAAAATACAGCAACGCCCTGGAGCTGTTGATTATAGATTATGGCTTCATTGTTTTAAGTGCCTATTATGAATGTGCAAAATCATGAGAAGGAAATAAAAAAGGATTAAGTACAGCAGCTCATGGTAAAACTTCAAAGGAGGAGGATTCTTCTAAATGCTAGGAAGTGATATCCAAATCCAACCATTCTTAGAAACAGTATGGCTTTATGAAAAGGCATAGAGACAGAGAAAATATCAAAGCGTAGATATGCTAATTTTGCAAAATGTTATCACTCTCTAGAGAGAGAACACAATGATAGTAGATGAATCTTGCAAGGAGTGACTTTTTATTATTATTTTATATTATTGTATTATTATTTATATTGGTTTGCTCAGTAACGTTAACAATAATTTAAAAATAGCAACCTTTGTTACCTGTCCAGTGCATACATGTTGTGGCTCTGCCTGCCCATTTATTTCATATTTCTTTTGACTTCTTGCTAACACTAAATTTCAGTGGGCATTTCAGTGAGAACCACACCTACCAAAGAAGTGGTGCCTAAATTCAGCTGTCATTACCTGATGTTGCAGAACCTCCTTGGCACCAAAATCAGCATTTCCTGTATATGTCACCCTTTGTATCGCCCTCAGGGCAGCTGCCCTCATGAGTTTCCCTTCAAAGGGATGTGGTATACATGGATTAGGTGGATTGCAGGATCCACCTCTTTGCAAACACTGTACTTTTCGACTCATCTGCTTGCAAAATCTGTCTCTGCCCTGGGGATGCTGCATCCTTCAGTGACCTAGAAAGGAGGAATCTTTACTCCCTTCCCTCCTCCATAATTATCCTGGCTGCTTTGCAGCATGTTCTGCTACAAAGGCCAAAGACCTTTAACCTTCTGCTGAAACTAATGCAAAATTCTCTGCTCTGTGTTTTCCTCTGCTCCTTGGAAGATTTGTGGGTTACCCAAAGCACAAAGCAGAGTGGAAAATTTCCAGTCAGGGCATTTACTTTTTTAATTCTCTTTGGAAAGACTGTGTCAGGAGGTTGACATTTGAGTGCATATCCTTTCTTTTCTGTTATTTCTTCAAGTGAGTTTCTGTTCATCCTTAGGTTCAGTGTTTACTTTATTTTTTTATCTTCTCAAGACTTAGTTTTCTCTCCACATTTTTCTTTTTTTTTTTGTCTCTGGTAGTCCTGCATCAGACATCTTCATTCTAAATTATTTGAAGGGAAGACAGATTCAAAACAAGGGGCATTATATTTGCTCATACCCTGTCACAGTGAAATTTAAGTCTGATAAACATGAAGAACAGACAAGTGTGCTGTGTACTGGCCAGAAGGGCAAGCGCAGAGCAGAGCACAGGGGAAACAGAGGAGATGCTCATACCAATACAGAAGGTCCCTGTCCCTGGAGACATCAGAGGTCAGGCTGGACAGCAAATTTGCTCTGAGGAGCCTGATCTAGGTGAAGACGCCCCAGCTTTCTGCAGGGGTTTGAACGGGATGACCTCTGGAGGTCTCTTCTGACTCAAACTCCACTGTGGTTCTGTGATTCAGAAACTGTCAGGATGGATGGGGTGCTGATGGTGAAAGCATGTAATTTTGCTGGGCAAAGAGATCTGTGTTACATGAGGGCTGAGGGTAAGCCATGTGGTAAAAGACTGGCTCTATATTTCAGTTTTTCTCAGCATAGGAAAAGTGCTCATATCCATCAGAAATCACACTGTTTCTCCAGCTAATGTACAATCTCATAGCACTTGCATATTAAGTAACATTTATAAAAAATTCATAAACATAAAGAGTCCAAAGCATTCAAAATCCGATACCAGGCAATTTGATGTTAAAAACCTTGCAGAAAAATTGTACCCTACTTCCATTCATCTGGGAGCTTGCAGGCACTTAACTAGGCAGTCATGGACTTCATGCTTAATAGCCTTCCACACTCATTGGCCATGGTGTAGATGATATTAGTTCAATGAACAGTCCCTAATGTGGGTTATCTTGGACTCCATTTTATCTGGATTTATTCTGTCTGGCAGTGGTGTACATAAGACCAAGCTGTAAAAGATGACTGCTGTGCTTCTGAGATATTTGCCTCTCTGTTCCTACTTCCTGGAAGTCCTCCAGCATGGCTGGGGAGATCAGGACAGGAATGTTTAGCTGGGTGCAGTCTGGAATCTCTAGTTCCTTCTGCGTTTTTGAAAGCTGGAAAAGGGATACAAGAATGTAACCTTTTGTACAAAGCAACACAGTCACAGAGTTGGTACAAGGCTTCCATGGTACTGAATTTATCTTCCACATTGATGGGCTTGTCTGCATTTTCACGTGGTCCTTGACTTCGAAGGATTATCAGATTTTCAGTAGAATTTTGTACTGGGCTGGAATGCAAAATCCCAGAGTCGTTCTGGTAAATAAACAAATCCAGCTCTCTGGTATTTAAGAATAAAAATCAGTTTGTTTTGGTTTTGTATTGAATTGAAAATTAGGATGCAAGGTTATGAGTTTTCATGAATAAGATTTGCAGTATTTTTTTTAATGCAGCTAACTGATTGGTGAAATTTGGGGTACTTATGAACTATAGTATTTGAATTTGGTCTCTTGTGAGAATTCTAGCAAATATTAAATAGTTTACAAAATTCAGGTCAGCAGTTTAAAACAAATGGGAAGAGCCTGGCTTTGATATTTCCATTTTAGTTACTGTTTTTCATGTGTGTTTTTGCAGTGCTATCTACTTAAGTGAGAGTCTTGCTCTGCTGAGTGATATACAAATACACAGTAGATAATAATATTTGACTAAGTGAGCTTCAATACAGACATAGTTAAACCTTACAGGTTCTGAAATTAAAATGAGGCCGCTTGATTCAATAGGAGTAAATGGTATTTTTTCTCTCAGAGGAAGATTGCCCTAAGGGAATGGAAACAACACTTAAGACTTTGCCACACATTGGCAATCCCTCTGCCTAAAGAAATCTTAGAGGTTACCATGGGTGTGGAATAATTTAATTTGGACAACTGTAATCAATATGCAAAGACAGCTGAAAACAGTGCAGAGTAGGTTTCACAGCAGTGTCCAGTCTTAAGTTCATAAGAAATTGTTGTAGTTCCTGTATTTATTGAAATTAATAGTACTCTAGCTGAGTAAGAAATGTTCTGGAGCTTTCTAATTTTGCTACCACAGAGTCACAGAATGGTTGGGTGGGACGGGACCTTAGAGATGATCTAGTTCCAACCCCCCTGACATGGGCAGAGACAACTCCCACTAGATCAGGTTTTCTCCTTAACCTGGCCTTGAACACTTCCAGAGATGGGGCATCCACAGCTTCTCCGGGCAGCCTGTTCCAGTACCTCACCACCCAAGCAGACATTAAAACTTTCCAAAACAAAGAATAATATATCCATTTCACAGACATACACAGGACTGACTGGTAGGAATCCGCTGTGTCCTGTTACATTAGTTGACCTTCCTCATAGTACATAGTACTCTGCATCACTGTATTCTCTTGCAATTTAAACAGTTGTTTCTCTATCAAATTTCTACGTCATGATATGCACTTGCAGCATTCAAAGCCTTTTCAGAGTCTATGAAATGCAAAGAATTAGGTACATTACTGGAAAGCAGCTCAAGTATTCCCTCTCACTACTGAATTCGTTTACCTCTTCTTCTGAACTTAGCTAGCTGTCAGTTTCTAGCCATTGGGTTTTGTTATAGCTCCCTGTTAGATTAAAGTGCTTTCTGCTATCAGAAATCTCTGCTAGATTTTTCTGTACAGATTGCTTGTGACCAAGTTGTACTATCATCCTTCTGAATATTTTTCAACACTTCTTTCTGAATCATAGGTCTTCGAAGTGAGCCAAAGTGTATGGCATTGCCTTGATTTTAAGATGTACGTACCATCTATAGAGGCAACACTACCTCTGCTCTGTTCCAGATGATCCCTTATGCAAAGAATATTCTGGCTACCAAATTGTGTCTAACTTTCTTGATGAATATTCCATGCATTAATTAAGTGATCACCATTATATCACTGATTTAGCACTGATTCCTGGAAGATCTCAGAGGAAGTCATTCTTCCAGAATGAAATCTGAGCAGTATTGGGG
Organism: Picathartes gymnocephalus; assembly: GCA_013390045.1. NCBI lineage: Eukaryota > Metazoa > Chordata > Aves > Passeriformes > Picathartidae > Picathartes > Picathartes gymnocephalus. The sequence goes on from WEKY01047096.1 coordinate 12,453, forward strand.
GGAATTGTTACGGATTAATCTTTGATAGGTTACCTTTTTTTATAAAAAACAAAGTAACACACAAATATTATTTGTGTGTGGGACAACAGAAACAGACATATGCCAAATGTGATGATCACATCGTCAATGACAATATACTGAAATGAAATATGAGTATTGATTATGTACTTTAAGCCAATGAACCTTAAAAACTTGTGCTAAAATTACCCTTTTCTTGCAGTGACCTTTTCTTTTTCTTTAAAGCTGAAGAATAATGGAGCAATATATGTGTCTATTCAAAAAGTTGCCAAGTGTAGGGCCTGGGACAAACACAGTTAAAACAATATTATTTAAGTGAAAACATATTTATTTCTGTGACAAATCTGCATCAATTAGCCTCTATACCCAAACCTCTCAAAGGGAAGTGCTACAATTATTTTTATGTGAGTGTTTTTAAAGAACAAATTAAAAGAAAACAAGCATAATTTTCTGCCATTGAAGACAGAGATTATGGTTGTTAACATACATTAATAGAGTGTGAGTAAAGATTGCTGGAGAAATTTCCATAAATACAGGCATAGAAATGTTTTACAACATTTTTTTAATCCATTACGGTGCATTAGAACTTCTTTCCCTTCATCTTCTGTCTTTTAAAGTCTTCAATTTCTAATTTTAAATTCACTTACTGCAGTTGCCACTGCAGCTTGTAGTTTGCTGGCCTCCAGCTGTGCTGAGTTTCCAGCAGGTTCTTGTTAATCACTGATAGGAGTTGCTGATTCTGGAGGGAACAAGTCAGCAGAATGTAGAGAGTGCTCTGTCCCTGCAGCTCAGGGCATTCTTGGTGCACTGTTTGTCACAGTGTTCAATAACGCTCTAGATAAGATCACTGAACTCCTATGATGAAACAATAACTTTTATTGGTTCAATCTTAGAAGACCCAAGCTGTTTTCAACGTGGAGAAAATCATCTCTCCAGCAGATGAGGTGTCCTTTCCAGACTGGCAGATGTTCTCCATCTCGTACATTATCAGCTGCTCTATTGGGTAAGATATTGCATTTGCTGGAGTGTGGTCCCTGAGAAATATTGCTGACAACTTTGAGAAGCTGCTGGCACCCTGCAAATGAATTTAAATATGAGTTAGAGTTCTCAAGAAAGATGAAAATAATCTGAGGGAAAGGTGGTGGATAAAACTGTGAGTAATTTAGGATTTTTTTGGCTACTAAGCAGGAGTAAGAAGACAGAATATAAAGTGGTTTTTATAAGCAAGAAACTGGGATGAGCTATGGAAAATGACAAATGAAAGCAATTAAGTATAGGAAAGGTAAAAAAACAATGTAAGAATTCAAAAAGAGTCAGAGAAATCTGCTCATGAGCACCACTTTGGAGATATGTATAGTCAACATTCCATAAGTTGTATGAACTTCTGTTCTGTGTGTCGGGCTTAATTACACCCACCTGCTAAAATAAACCCTTCCAGCTGATTTTTTAGTAACTTTTCTCACTCTTCTCTCGTGGCTGGGGTAGTTGTGCACCTACAATTTTTTTCCTTCAGAAAGCCACTCTTTTGGGGCCATGGATGGGCTGTCTGCCTTTGCAGTTGAGGTCACAGATACTGCTTTAAATTAAACTGGGCCCGTGGTGGTCCAAAAATACCCTCAGTACAAATATAGAATTCAATCTGCTTATTTTGTGTAGCAAAATGTGTTTTATTTCTGTAATAAGAAATAGAGTGCTTATCACTGTGGTTTGCAAGTACTTCTTGATAGATGCCTGTATCATCCTGGAGCATTTTTGGGCGAGGGTGAAGCTACTATCTTACTTTTACTTTGGTGTTCCTAATTATAAAGAATTTCAGGTTGAACTTTCAAAACCAAGATTTTGATCTTTCTGTTGCAAGATGCCTTGTTTCTAGTACACCACAAGTGCTCAGAGACTGACTTAAACTGGAGTTGTTGGCACTAGAACATTCTTAATTTGGGTGTATAGTTTCCTCAGGTGTTTTGTTATTGATGCTTCTCTTTTTCTCTCTCTGGCTTTCTAGTTCAGATTGCTTTTGCATTGAACTAAAAATGCTTTTCAAAAGGAGACCTCCTATAAGTTTGGAATTTAATGAAAGGTCAAGATTGTAGAAAATATTTTAGAATATCTTACTAGATCAGCTATTAAACAATCTTTTGTTGTTTTCATTGTGGGTTTGTTGTCTTTTTTCCCTTCAAGACCTTCCATGGAAATACTGGTTTTAGGGTAGGCATTTCTTGCTGACGTGTTACTTTTTCCCTTGCTCCAGTTATATTTTTTGCTCAGTATGATGTATTTTTTTAACTCTTTTCTCTGTAAAAGTCAGTTTATGTACCTGCTCTTTCTCACCAGTATTTTTGGGTAAACTATAATGTCCTCTATTCAATGTAGTTTCTTGTTTTTCTGAAGATAATTTTGTGCCTTCATCCTTTAAAAAAATTACAGTGCTCCTTCTCTTGCTCATAGTCTCTTGTGAGAGGAGAATTGGACAGGTATGTCTTTTGTAGAAATACAGCTGAGAACTCTGTCTCTTCAGAGCTATGAGGATAGAGGTGTTGTCTTACTCAGCCATTTAAGAAACGCAATGTTACAAATTATCACATAGAACCATTCTAAAGAGCTGTGGTTTGGGGTATATTTCTAGTTGAGTAAAAAAAAAAAAGACAGTATTTATACATTTGGGTTTTTTTTAAGAGCTGCTTTCAAATTGAAATTGTTTAAAAACAAAAGACCCTGTTCCCAAAAAATCTTGCCTCTCCACCTCCCCCCCCAAAAAAAATTGAGCAAATGTATGAGTTTTCAAATATGCCAGCTTTTACATGCAAGGGCTAAAATTCACTAAATTCCTATCACTCTAGGGACCCAGGTTTCCATTTAATGTAAAATATATGTATGTTTATAGGAATTTACCTATTGTTAGATGGCATTTCCAGAGTACTGTCTTCATATCACCTTTCACTTCTAGCTTCTTGCCAAAAATGTTATCAAGATCCCTAATAATATTTATGGTGACCTTCTCACAGGATGACTTGCACTCCATGCTGATTTGCAGCAAATTTAAAGAAATGCCTCTGTGCTGTGATTATATGAATTTATTCTCTGTTTGTAGCTCGAGTCTTACTATTTCCCTTCAAAATAAAATATTAATTACCTCTGGTGAAATTTGATGCAATTTCCCTTCCCGCTTTTGATGGTGTAACCAGAGTTAACTGCTCAGCAGATAAATCTCACACAGCAGTCTGTTGCAGTTTAAGAAAATTTATGCCATCGGTTGAGGGAACTGCTGGAAATGTTGTACTCAGGGCTCTCCAAAACGTAATTGAGAATGTCAGGAGAAATCATTACAGAAGAGGCGATTGCCCAGATTTATCTGTTACACCAGACAGCTTTAAAACGCGTAATATGTGCGAGAGGTGGGGAGCTGCTCCAGCATGGCAGCACAGCGCTGGAACACGGCCAAGGGACTCGCACGTTTGTTCTAGCTACATATATTTTAAATATAAAGGAATGATTACTGGTGTCAGGTGCTTTATATGACTCACATTAATTTTGAGGAGAAGAGAGGATAAAACCCAAGAACTCCTCCGTGGGCTGGATTTCAAGATAAGATGTGGGGAATTCAAAGAGACAGACAGGCAAGATACACAGATCTTTACCCTGAATTTTAAAAGCAGCTGTTGGATTTGGACATAAAACATGAATCCCCATGACAAATCTTAAGGCAATTTTATTTCCAATATTCTGATCAATGGCTTTTAATGAATGTCATTGATAGACATTTATTCTGTCACTCTTCTATACTGTTGTCAGGTTTTATAGGACAAACTTGGGATCTGAGTGATGGTTATAATTGTTGTCTGAAGTTTACTTATTAAACAGAGAAACATGTGTCTTTTAAACTTTTGAGGAATAAATCTGCTGCTTTGGAAGTGCAATAAGGAAAAATGTCTGAATAGTGAAGAAAAACTACAGAGAACTAAAAAAGTATTACAGAGTGCAGCAGTGCAGAAACTACTAATCATATGCAGAAACTCATAAATTCAAGTGACTTGAACTTGAAATCATAAAGCATGTGGGTAAGTTTGATAATTTATGTATGAAAAGGATATAAAGAGCTTGAAATTCACTAGGCCATACTTGATAAAATTTACTTTTGATATACTATCACTCCTGTGGTATTAAATGAAAGGTTTTGCACACCTCATTGCATTTTTTATATGAAAGATGCTAATTTATTTAGATTTTGGACCAGTTTTCTTCTTAAAACCAAGAATATATTTGTTGAGAAATTTGGAAAAGGACATATAAAATTGAGCTCCTTGTTTAGCTAGGTAAACATGAGAATTTATGAAGAAAGCAAAAGGAAGTATGAAAAGACTCAAATTCAGATGCAATCAGAATGTTTTAATGGCAAAAGTGAGGAGTAGTTAAAAAAGAGAGGACGTGGATAAAGAAATTACATAAATTCAACCTTTTGTTTATTCTGTGTTTCATCTGTCTTAGAAATAATTGCCCAATGAGACTGCTTTGTGTTATTGGAAAGAATACAGAGATTGAAGATAATTTATAGAAGTGAAAATACCTCATGAAGTCAGGAGCACAGCTTATTGCAGTGCTGTATGTTCCCATAAGTAGGAATAAGGAGAAGTGGGTTTATCATTGCCTTTTTTACTTAAGCCTTGCTAATTTATTAGTGCTCTTAAAGTCCTACAGATAGAAAGAGCACTGTGGGTGAAATACTTTTGCAATCTGTCTGCAGAGTTTGTTTTTACCATGTTCTCCTGGTGTGAAAAGCTAGCTCACGTGGATCAACAGCAAAGAGTTGAGAGACGAAAGCTCTATAAATATTGTAAATGCAATGTACCTTTGTATTTCATGTCTGCTTGTTCTCTGATGCTGATCACCTTTGCAAATAGGGATGGATCGAATAGAAATTTATTCAGTTGTGCTATAGACTCCACAACTGTCCCAGTTTGGCTTACTGAAGGTCTGTTTAGGGGACAGTGTTACTGCCTGATTTAATTCTGGGTCTTCATGAGCAAAGAGCCAGGAGTAAACAGTTTACTCTGCTGCTTTGGGTAAGAGAGATGGCCCTTCTGTCAGCAGTATTATTTCTCATCAACACTTGAGTAAGAGAACAGATGCAGGTGAGCTTTATCACACATACAATATCACTTTACACACACTCGTGGTTTCCCAGCCTTTAGCACTTGCATTGATGTTAAACACTGGTCCTTCCAGTCCGTTCCTTGGTCATCTTAAGGATGACAATTTCAGTTCGTGTCGGTGCAAAGGGACATTGCATAGCTATTGTTCTGAGGGATGTGCGTCGGGGGAGGAATATCACATTTCTGGGAGACTGTCAGGGCTCTCACAAAGTGTTAAGATTATTTAGGTGGCTGTGCTGCAGAGAAACGTACATTAACTTGAAATATGGGAAATATCTGTAATAAAGAGTTCCAGTTTACTTGATCAGGGAGAAAACCTAGATAAAGAAAACCCTTGGGTGTTTTTAAAATGTTCCTTAATGCTTTTTATGATCCTCAAGATGCAGTGAAGGTCAGTGCAGTAGGAAATGTCTCCATTGATTTAGATAAATGGCACCACTTTGCATTGCATTCCATTTTCCCTTTTATCCACTTGAAGAGCTACCATAAGACTTTACCTTAGGCTGTCCGGCAATGTGCAAATTTTTCATAACCCCTGGTGAGGTTATAAGGTTGGCATATCTCTTACCCTTTAGGGCAAGTACTTCCAATAAGACTTTTTCATTTGTTGTTGTTATCATTGTGCCTGCATTATAAATATTTATTTTTGCCAATAATTGATTTCTCTTGTATTTTATTAACCTACAAAACAGAATGATATTCAAGTTAATTTGACTTTAATATAAAGATGAAAATAAAAATATTTCTTCTTTCATATTTTATTTGCGTGTTGCCACAGTTGCTCTGCAACCATTACTGAGTGGCCCTGCAGGGTTTATAATGCATGTCAGAACACTGAGCCTGAATAATGACACAATGTACTTATGTGGTCAGCAGATTTAATGGTATCCAATAACAGCAGAATGAATTTTAGGTAGCTCCAGTGTTGAGACCATGGCCAGACATACTCAGTGGGAGTTTTGAAGGTTGCATCACTTTCATTCCAAATACAGAAATTATTGCTGCAGAAAGCCATCTCGTTTAATAGGTAGTTAAAATACCTATATATAGAGTGTGTGTATGTATGTATATATATATATATAGATATATATATAGATATGTAATTGTTACACATCCTCAAGGATAAAGAGATACAAACACCGTACGTGACTGCCACTCTTTACGAGAATATTACAGGTGAAGCACTAGTTGTAGTTAGTACTGGAGTACTGTGGTTGTAGTTGTTCCTAGAGCTTTCCTTTATAATTGGAAAGATTTTTGTTTGGAATAGACAAATTCAGGCTTGTCAAGTCTCATGCTGTCAGCTTTATACTTCTTTGTTTGCTGCCTTCTTTCCAGCTGCAGACTTATCAGCCTGACTTGTATCTGCTCCTGTGCTTTCATCAGAGCTTTGGGCAGGCAGAGCAGGAGCTGGAGGGATGCTGTGGTGCTGCTGCACACACCACTGAGCACTCGGCCTCTGGGGAGGCTGAATCCTCTGAGGAAAACCAGGCAGCATTTGACTGCTGCTGTCTGCTCTGTTGCACCTGAATGTATCTGTGTGCCAGCTGGGAATTAGGAACTGCTGTGACAGGAATATCTGAAAGACGGATCAGTACAGTTCCAGCCTTCAGACTTGACTGTACTGCGTTGACAGTGCACATGCCCAAAGATTAGTTTTTCACCTGTCAGTCGTTGTCACTGCACATACAAAACAGTAAGTCCTTTAAAAACCTATCCCAATTTAGCTGTGATATGTAATGCCACTGAACTGATACCGTGTTGATCAGGACTGATGACTCTGGTCCTTGAAAGCTCAAGGTGGCCTGTCCTAAGAACTCCTTGGTGAAGGAAGTCCCAGCTTTCTTCAGGCCTTGTTGATGTCTTTTGCTCCTCTTTCTCAACAGGAAAAGAGCTCATCTCATCTGGCCATGCTATCTTACTTGTATGACGATTACTTCTGATTTCCCTTATTCTTTTGGTTTCAAAGTATGAAAGGTTCATACGCAGAAGTGTATTATAAGATCAGTGTTTGTATTTAAATACAATACAGAATTTTCATATGCAGAAATTAACAGAACTGAGGCAAGAATACCATAGATCCTTTGCTGAAAATAATACTCAAAATATATAGTTAAATTTTCTTTGTTAAATTATGCCTGAGAGACTGAAGCATCTCTGAACATAATGAAAGACAATGCACGAAATTGTCTTTACCTTGTACCAACTCTAATAAAAACTGGGAAATACTCTCCCAGAGGGAAAAATCCCTGTGAATAGTATTTTTGCTGAACTAGTGAGCTGAACTGACTCCATAGATATTGTGAGCCATGTCAGAGCTGATTTCAGTCAGTGGGATGATGCGTGGAGGGACAAGAGTGAGAGGGGTGTGTGGTGAAATGAACTTCATCCAGGAAGAAATGAGCTGGCCATGTTATGGAACTTCCCTCTGAAATGTATATTTTACAAAACTGTAGATTTTCACACCTTATATAACAACTCGTTAATTAGAAGAGTGTAGTGGTTTCACGTCGCCTCCTCACACCAGGTGATAATTTAGTGTAGTGCTCTAAGTACTCTGGCCGAACACCAGTGCATTTACTGAGCTTACTTACTCATTACTGTGGTGAGATAAAGATTAGGAGAAATGCAAAGCAGGCCTAAAACTTCCAAGGTAAAAAGATAGTTTATTAACAGATCTAAAAAGAATATAGTTAGAACCAGAAAAACTTCAGATACGTCTCCTTCCCCCATCCCATCAAGTTCTCTCCCATCAACAACATAAAGAGACAAAACCTGAGACCTTTAGTCAGTTTACCACCTTCAAAATAGGCTTTTATCTGTTCAATTGGAGAAGAAGTCTCTCCTGTTACACCATGGAGACTTTCCCACAAGAGCACAGCTCTTTTGTGGTTTCAATATCACAGCAAACCCCTGCCTGGAAAAGGATATCTGTTCACGTGTGATGGTCACTTCTTCGATATGCAGCTTTTCCCGCAACTGCTTCGAGGACTCACCTTATTTATTGGGGTATATTTTTTAAGGATGAGCTGTTCTTATAGGAAAGCAAACGATCTTCTCTCTCTCTGGAAGCAAGATTTGCTCCTATCCCTGGAGCAAGGGTTTTCCTCTATTTTACCCTGAAGTAAGGGTTTTAAGATTTCCCTCTATTATCTTCCCTGAGGTAAGGGTTCCCTTCTCTGTGGTAAGGTGCCCCACTACCACAGTAATTTTAACTTCTGTTTGCTTCAGCACGAGTTCCTTCGCTTAAGTTGCAGTTAGAACATATATCCCCCCAATTATATTTTGAGCTACAGGGAATCTTAGTCCAATACCATGGCTTTACAGCAGAATTGCAGCTTAAAGCATCTCCTCTTTCTCCTTTCTTTGGACTTTCAGTCCCTCTTTCACTGACTTCGGTGCCTCGGTGCTGGTTCTTTTTGTGTCCTCACTTATTCTGAATCCATTTGTGGGTACTTAAAGAGTTGTATCTGGGTCCTTTCGTGCGCTCAAAGAATTATTCTAAGTCCATTTGTGCACGAAAAGGGTTAATCTCTCTTCCAGGCTCAGGTGGACAGCAGTTGAAAAACTGCTGCATTCCGTGCGTTCCATTCCCGCAGAGGCGGGGAGCAGGGGAACTCCGCAGCCAGGAGCTGCGGCGAAAGCGGCCGGGACCTCAGCAGCTGCGGGCTGATCGCTCCCCCTGCCCGGCGGTTGCGGCTCCCCTGGAGAGGGTTTGGGGGAGAGGGCAGGGGCCTGGCCTGGCCCGGGCTCCGTCCAACACGGCGGCTCTGGGGGGGGACAGGAGCCTCAGCAGCCAAGCCCGTGTTCCGCGCTGTGGTAGCTCGCCATGGGCTGATAGTTTCTCCTCCCTTTGTCCGGTGATTGTGGCACTCCCAGGGAGGGGGCAGGGGCCCAGCCCTGCCGAGCCTGGTCGGCCCCGCGGGCCGCACGGGAGCCCCTTGTTACCTTTCCAGCAGCCGGAAACCAAGAGAGTGAATCTCAAGGCTTTCCTCTCTTAAGATGTGAGACACAGAGGCATTCCTATTTCCCTGAGTGGCTAGACAGAGTGTCTATTTCAGAATTAACCAGCTAATTGGCTCTTCAGGCATGCAGGAAGCAGTTAGGTTCCTTATGGGTAAAAATCACTTTTTTTAACCCATGACATTCGGCCCTGCTTCTCTGTGGAACACATATTAAGAGTTATTATCAACATTACATTCAACATACAATCATTACCTAGAGTAGTAAAACGACTAGGAAAAATCACTTATACAATGTCTACTCTTAAACACTTAAGTACAATTGTGTGTTGTAATTATAGTTCAACTGTATAACCTAATTCTTGCTTTGCCTGTTATTTCTCTAAAATAATCCTTATTAATCTTACAATAGAAAATCTTAAAATAGAAAATCTTAAATAGAAAATCTTACAACAGAAATCTCACAACAGAAAATGAGTAAAAATACTCAACCCACTACACTAAATTAACGCCTGGTGTGAGGAGGTGACGTGAAACCACTACAAACAGAGAGAATCTACCTGCCCTAGCATTAATCAGGAGTGACTGGTCCTGTTACAAGATTGAACTAGCCCAAATTTGTGTCTCCTCCAGCATAGCTGAATGACAAAACCACTGCATTATTGATGGAAACTACATGTTGAGGCTTATTTTGTTGGAAATTTCTTGGTGTCACCTGAATGGATCAACATTTTCGTTTTAATTGGCATGCTTTCTGTGGTTTAAGGAATAACATTTTGTTCATGTTGAAGGTAGTTAAGGTTGAAAGCCCAGAAAAGTTGGTTTTATAAAACATACCTTAAATAAATGTCTTCAGTTTAATTCTTTTGCCAGAATGCTTTTAATGGTAATAGCAATTTGGGCTTCTCAAATTGCTTTGTATCAGGTTGTAACCTTAGATTAGCCTACAGATCCTGCAGAAAGTAAAGCCAGATGAATTTACAACTAGCCCACACTACTAAGTTTACCTTTGGGAGTATATTGAAATACTATTACTACAATCAGTTTGAAACTGTCAAAAAACAGCTGTAGTACAGAAAAATTCAGAGACAAATAACTGGTTGAAAGTCAGGGATAAGAGTTAGAAATTCTCAGTGCTGCCATTTCGTCTCAGAATAAGGACAAATCTGGATCTTGTCATCTTGCTGCTTTGATGGATGATTTCTTGTGGTTCAAATTGTGTTGGCATGAAACTGTTCCTTGAGACTGCATTTCCAATACACAATTAAGAGCTGAGTAATAGAGAGATTTCAAAAAACTTACTTTTCCTTTGTCCTGAGAGAACGATAACTTCATTTTGAGCTTGTGTGGCTGGATGACATTGCTGTTAATATCTTAAGAATGGATGTCACAATGTTTATGAATTCCAGAATTAATTTACTTCCCTTTAAAGTTTCCAGGCCAAGGCAGCATTGCCTTTGGTTGCCATTCTTTTCCCAAGTAAATGATACTACTGATGATGTATTTAGACTTACTTTATTTTTTTCCTTTGTGTGATCTATTCTGTGCATTATGTGTGAGATGGAAGCGCTCAAAGTTGACTAAAATGATTGACTTCAGGAGTATACAACTATATTCATATGTACGGGCGGGTGCAGATTTAGCTGCATTTGTTACACACAACGTAGGATTGGAAAGGAAGATTAGCATATCTAAATTATGGGGATGAGTGGAAAAGATGAAAAGTATGATTTCACATAAATGTTATTTGTTGATACCATGTGGGTCCAGTTCTATTGCCCAAAATCGTGTTGCGTGTTCTGTAATCTTTAATTTCAGACACAAATAACATGTGGCTGTACCTTTGTATATTGCTAGGCAAACCAGATTTGGATGTGTTACACTGAACCATTCTGGCATTATCTATTATCTAACCATTATCTATTGATGGAATGGCCATAGATTAAATGGAGTGTAGAAAACGGATATTTTTGGCAAGAATTAGAGTTTTTGAGGAACTGCATTACATAAAGTATGAAATGAAGGCTATATCAAGTTCCCACAGAAATGTTTTCAGTTACTCAGGTATCTTACCACTGACTGTTCTGCTACTAGACTAGATAAATGGAAATATTTCTACTGAAGAGTGTAGTGCATTATTTAAAATATAGTAACACGTTGTGGGTTTTAATATTGGCAGAATGTGAGCCTTAGAACAGTAGAGTTATGGGAAATGCTTCTTTTTCACTGCCACTGATTGGAATTGTATTAAGAGTCTGTAAAGCAACTGAAGAATCCAGGATTAAGTAAACACCTGTGTTGAAAAATAAACAATGAATGAATCAGAGAAAGTTACTGTATAGTTTTTATGCCCTCAAATAGAAAACCAGGAATTAAAAAAGCAGATAGCCAAATAATTTTATGGTCTTTTATTTGAGCTGTGTTTTTACACCACATTCAGTGGGATACACAATAATATGAAATTGTGTTGGTATCTGAGGCTTTGTTCCTGCTACTGCTCCTCTTTTATTTCTGCAGCGCTTCTTAAAAAAAACTTGCTAGTCTCCTGTGTGTTATTTATTTGCAGTGTTTCACAGTCTAATGTTCATTTTTAGGGTGTGGTGAAGGATTACATTTTCAGTCATTATCTTCACAGGGTACGTTGTCTTTTATTACTTGTGCATGTTTTCTTGTTTTAGAGTTACTCATTCAGGACTGCTGGGTTTTATTTCCATGTTGCTTAATTGGCTTTTATAAATGACTGTATTGATAAACGTGTAAAGTGACGGATATATTGTCAGCTGAATTTTCAACATTTTCCGTTCAAGAGATGAAGGGTAAAGATCGATTTGTAACAGACAGGCTTCCCTCTGTCCTTATCATATATCAGTGATACTTTAAATTGGTTTAATTTTGAGACAGAAGTCATGAATCATTACAGGAATCTGAGAAAGTGCACGAACTTTTAAAAGAGGTGAAATTGAAAAGAGAGGTCAAACTGAGGGAACTGCTAGCCTGATAAATGTCCCTTTAAATAACATAATGAGATTCCAGGAGGCATTTGTGTCCTTTGTGAGTTTCCTTTAAAAAGTAGCAGGTTCCAGCCTATTTGCAAACACATTAGCTGCATTTCCTTCTGTCTTCAAAGGGATAAAAGTCATTGTAAGAGAGTGTTTCAGACTTTGAGAGCCATCTTTGCCCCTGTTTTTCACACTCCACAGGCAGTGCAGTTGTAGAATACACAGTGGGATACTGACTCTAAAGTCCTCATTTTACCCTTAAAAGCTGTGCTGCTGACAGTGCATTTTTGAAAAGGTCTGTAGCTTGAAGTGGCAAAAAGGTCTATATGCTAAATATGAGAGACTTTGATGTTTTTTGTTTTCTTTCCCTCTGAAATTTTAAATGGGGTTGAAAAGTCCTGTGAATTGAGTGACCTATCCAGCAATAGCTGTTGTCAATATGTTAGGTGGGTTTGAATGAGCCTTGCTTCCAGCTCTTTGTGAGAGTTCATCATATAATTTGACTCTCGTTTTAAATATGTGTCTGAAATATGGCTTTAAGAAAACAGAGAAGTTTGTGAGAAATATGGTTCTTCCTTCTGTTTCTATTTTCTTCTGCTTCTGGAACTTCTATTAAGAGTGCAGCTGTATGCATCGATAGATAATTGTGTGCAGTAAGCAAGGGTGAAGCGAGCTGCACATGGAAAAAGAGATCTATGGATTTTGGAATGGTTGATTGTTTTCACAGTTACTCAACGTGAAACTCCTGGAGTTTTTTTCTTCTTTACTAAATGCCTAGTGTCTACATATTGAGTCTGAATTTTGATGGTTCCAGTTTTCTTTATACAAATTAGCAAGGATCTGTAATAATAGTCGTTATATTTATTCACATCATCTGTTGAAGTATTGTCCAATGACCTCTGATTATTACCAGTTTGATAGGTCTATATTAATATCAAATATTCATCTATATCAGAAATGTGGTACACTGTGTTTAAGTTTCCATTTTAAATGGTTATTTTCTGTTGCTGCTTCTCTATTTCAATTGTTGATATTACATTGACTAAAAGGTAGCAGTAATAAAAACATCCTAATAGAGAGTGTTCTTGTGGAATTCAGCTGTTTTATATTCTTCACAACTGATCTCTGTGCTGTTCATATCAAAACAGTCTTGGCTGTTATCTCTGAAAAGAGACTGATATTTTCAGTATTTGTTCCCTGGGCATATTTAGCTTATGAATAGACTACAGAGGCCTTGAGAAGTTTTGAGGTGTGAATTGTGAAGGGCAAGTGTTATCAGCTCCTACAAAAGTCTTGGGGAATTGGCAGTGCTCCTCTGTAGCTTCACATTCAGAACCATTCCTGAGACTTGCATAGGGCATGTGTGCCATAAGCCTTTTTGCAGTTCAGCCAGTTTCCCTGGCATAATTGACACAGGCATAATTAAGGCATGTCTGTACCTGGCTGTGAGGCTTTGTTACTACACGAAGGGTTGCCAATCATCTCTGTGCTCCTTCACCTGGCCTTTGACCAGCATCATGGGGCCAGCTGCTGTGAAAGAGGCAGAACAAGCAAATCTCATATTTAGAAATCCTCTTTCTCGGCTTTGTCTTCTGCTTAAGAAGTCGTGAGGTGTTTGACGCAGACTGCTAGTAAAATAGTGATCTCCTGCAGGTTTCTTGTCTGGATCACACTTCAGATTCCAACCCCTGTGTTCAGCACTGTCCGTGTCTGGGATGGGCTTATGGTCATCTTTAATTGTTAGTGTGTTTTTCTGGGACTGACATTGCTCCAACGTTGCTGATGTGCATGAACATCCAACACAAGGAGGATGAGACGTCAGATATTCCTGACCTCTTGAATTTTCACTTTAAATTGGACAGAGGACAGGGTAAATCCAAGAAGATAGGAGTAAGGAAGCCTGGAGAATGTGTGAGGAGCATTATAACACACTGAGGACCCAAAGTAGTCTACCGGTCTCATTAGGTACCTCTTGAGATACTGGTTCTTACCTTTGTACCAAGGTCTCCAAGGTGGAAGGCTAATAAAATTAATTCAGTTCACTGCCTATTCTTTTGAAAGCTCCAGAGATTAAAGCTGCTGAGAAGCAATGATGACAATCTCTTGTAATGTTAAAACTACTGTTAAATTGGAATTAGTTTCTGGGGTTGACAATTTGTAACCAATGCTGATTTGCACCTGCACCACTTTATCTCTCTGCTGTCTACCTGAAGCATGGTAAAGAGTCCCTTCAGTAAACAGCTCTATTCACAGAGTGGTTAAAACCTCTAACTTTTGGTGCTTTTCATTCTTAATCTATGATTCCTCCTCTGCCTTGTGTCTTTTTGCTTTAAAATGGGAGGACTTTGGCAATTATTTAAATACTGTTTGTATTTGGTTGTTTTTTGTTAGCGGCAATTAATCTCTCCCTGTCCTGAAGCCCAGATGTGGCAGTGGGTAGCTTTGGCACTTGGAATTTATTGTGAAATGGATGTTGGGGAAATAAAAGTGAAGGCTTAACACTGGCATGGCTGTAGGCCCAGGTGAATAATTGGAGTTACCCTTCTCTTTTAGAAGAGAGCATACTGAGCTCACAGACTACGCCTCACTCCTCCTGATGCTACATCTTCCCTTTCTATTTTCAGTTTCCAGCAGCCTGCTGGTGCTGGCTGTTGGTTGTCTCAGGGGATGTGAACTGGTTTTGTCCCTTTGCAAGCTCTATTAGGCCTACGTGCAGTATTTTCATCTGCTTGTGGTGAGCTCAGGATGTGAATTTAGACTGCACATATGGCAAGGTATTGGACTTAGTATTGACTTCAATTAGACTTGTATTAGCCTGGGGAACCTGGGAGAAGTATTCCTTAGTTAAAATGAAGCAAGTGTGATCCCCAAGCAGGGAGTCCTACCTTGTTCTGCTCTCATAAGCATGTGCTTAGTACTTGATGCTGCCTTCAAACAGAGATGGCTGAGGAAGATTAAAGTAGCTTCTGGTCTCAGATTTATGGGTGGGAAAAACTCAAAGTATTTCTAGTATTATCAAGTTTTGCCTAGAGCTTTAAATGAAGAACTTTTTTTTTTTTTCTGGGTGCTTGTTTTCACATATGTTACTGTAAAAGGTATCAGTGGGTGTTAGCTGCCTCTACTACCAGGCTGTTCGTATTCCTTGCCCTACACTTGAAACTCCCTATAGATTTTACAACTCCAAGGTATAATTCCTAAACTGCCAGACATGTCATTTTTTAGGCTCAGGTTTCTCTACTGGGGAGAAGATTTACTTCAGCATGGCATGGGTGATTGCAGAGTTAGCTATTTTAGTTAAAATAGTTAAATGAAATATCCATTGTTACTGTGAGACTTTAGTCACCAGGAAATTTTGAGGGTTATGGCACTGAAAACAGCACAGGGACTGAGCTTTCTGAGTAGCAATCCTTTCAGTTCATAAATTAAATCATTTTAATGGTCCACAAAATGCATGGAAAATGCTGGTTTCAAAGATATGAGTAACTGTTTCTAAGCAGCAGTGATACTTGTTCATCTGTGAGAAAATCGAGAGGGTTTTTATTTTCCTTTTCAGTTCTGAGGTAAAAAAGAAGGCATACATTGAAATGAAACTGTTCAACATTTATGATTGTGTTAGGTTGGACTTTTCAACCTTATTTATTTTTAAAATGAACTTCTTATTCACTCAAGTAGTGAGAAATAACATCCAATTCAGAAATCTCAACAGAAAATAAAATGAGAAAGGGAAGAAAATTAAGCTCTTATTTTGCTATAGGTATAGTTTACCCATTTCTTAGGATATGGAGACTCACAGATATCTGGAACATTAAAGGGAGAAGGAGAAATTCCTTTCTGTTGCTAATTTTATGAAATTAGGTATCTAAAATGTATAACAAACTGGATTGTCTTATTTAACTGAAACTAACTTACTAAATTGTTTTGTACAAAAATTTCTTTGAAAATGTAATAAAATAAGAATTTTGGTAGCATGACCGTTTTTAAGAGTGAGAGAGGGGAAAACAATACATTGGCAGTGAGATCCAGTGCCAAATCCTGCTTGTTTTAATCTTGCAGAATTCCCATTGACTGACACTGGGGGATTCTTCTAAGTAGGGTTTTGCTTGGAGCTCTATGAATAATGGAGATTATGTTTCTCATACAAAATTTTTAGGAGGGTTTTTTTTAGTGGGTTAAAAAAAATCATGGACTGATTTTATTCTTTCAGACCCAGGCATATTGAGAAACAGTTAGAGATTTTTAGGTCCAGTTTTAAAGTCTTGCTTTAAAAAATAGGAGATAGAGACCAAATGAAATGTTTTACCTATGTTCTACACGCTAGACTTTTGGAGGGCAGTTCAAGAGGCTGATTCAGAGAAGCCAGCCCTTAAAAACAAAGGGGATCCAGGAAGGATAGATGTACTTCAAGAATGAAATCTTTAAGGTGCAGGAGCAGACTGCCCCTATGTACTGAAAGATGAGCCAACAGGCAAGATGACTGGCCTGGATGGGCAGGGAGTTTTGAAGGAACTAAAGGAAAAAAAGAGGGTGTATCACCTCTGGAATGAGGGGCAGGAAACTCAGGAAGTATTTAAGTATATTGCTAGGTCATGTAGGAAGAAAATTAGAGAGGTGAAAGCCCAATTAGAACTTAATCTGGCCACTTCTTTGAAGGATAGCAAAAAAAAAGTGTTTTTATAAATACATTCATGGCAAAAAGAATCTCCGTTCTTTATTAGACATGGTAGGGGGAATATAGTCATCAAAGATCAGGAAAATCTGAGGTACTGAACACCTTCTTTGCCTCAGTTTTCAGCAGTAAGGCAGGTTGTGCTCAAGACAGCTGTCCCCCTGAGCTTGTGTATGGAGTCAGGGAGCAGAATGGTCCCCCTGTTATCCAGGAGGAAGCAGTCAGTGACCTGCTGAGCCACTTAGATGCTCACAACTCTGTGGGAGTGGACAGGATCCATCCCAGGATGATGAGGGAGCTGGCAGAAGAGCTCACCTGGCTGCTCTCCGTCATTTACCATCAGTCCTGGCTCACTGGGGAGGCCCCAGATGACTGGAAGCTGGCCAGTGTGATGCCCATCCACAGGAATGGCTGGAAGGAGGATCCGGGAAGCTCCAGGCCTGACTGCCTGACCTCAGTGCCTGGAAAGATTATGGAACAGATCATCCTGAGTGAAATCAAACAGCAAAGCTACAGAATGGACACGGGATCAGACCCAGCCAGCATGGATTTA